>WMED01015300.1:0-13701 GCA_019650415.1 Pipa parva | reverse complement strand
TCATTGTCCCGCTGGAAGACCCATGACCTCTGAGGGAGACCCAGCTTTCTTACACTGGGCACTACATTATGCTGCAAAATTTGTTGGTAGTCTTCAGACTTCATAATACCATGCACATGATTAAGCAGTCCAGTGCCAGAGGCAGCAAAGCAACCCCAAAACATCAAGGAACCTCTGCCATGTTTGACTGTTTTTTCCCTGTAAACTCTACGTTGATGCCTTTTCCCAAAAAGCTCTACTTTTGTCTCATCTGACCAGAGAACATTCTTCCAAAGAGTTTTTGGCTTTCTCAGGTAAGTTTTGGCAAACTCCAGCCTGGCTTTTTTATGTCTCTGGGTCAGAAGTTGGGTCATCCTGGGTATCCTACCATAGAGTCCCTTTTCATTCAGATGCCGACGGATAGTATGGGTTGACACTGTTGTACCCTCGGACTGCAGGGCAGCTCGAACTTGTTTGGATGTTAGTCAAGGTTCTTTAGCCACCATCTGCACAATCTTTCGTTGAAATCTTGAGTCAATTTTTCTTTTCTGTCTACATCTAGGGAGGTTAGCCACAGTGCCATGGGCTTTTAACTTCTTGATGACACTGTGCACGGTAGACACAGGAACATTCAGGTCTTAGGAGATGGACTTGTAGCCTTGAGATTGCTCATGCTTCCTCACAATTCTGCTTCTCAAGTCCTCAGACAGTTCTTTGGTCTTCTTTCTTCTCTCCATGCTCAATGTGGTACACACAAGGACACAGGACAGAGGTTGAGTCAACTTAAATCCATTTCAACTGGTTGCAAGTGTGATTTACATAGTTATTGCCACCACCTGCTATGTGCCACAGGGAAGTAACAGGTGCTGTTAATTACACAAATTAGAGAAGCATCACATGATTTTTTTAAGGGTGCCAATACTTTTGTCCACCCCCTTTTTTATGTTTGGTGTGGAATTATATCCAATTTGGCTTTTTGACAATCCTTTTTGTGGTTTTCCATTGAAGACAAATTAAATGAAGAGATTAATACCAAAGCATTTGTGATTGCAATCATTTTCTGGAAGAAATTGATTATTAGTATTATCTGACAGAATTGCAGGGGTGCCAATACTTTTGGCCAGGACTGTATATATACAGATAGAGAAAAGCCTACTTGAAAAAGGCCCTAGGGAGTAAGCCAAACATAGTTTTTTTATGAAGACTTAAAATGTATTATTTTATTTTTTTCTATATGAGTTACTAATATATTTCTTGAAAGTCCTAGGAGTGAGCATGGATTTAGCTGAATTTGTGGATTTTTGGTGATCAGTCATTTAAATGAGAAGAAAGAGTGCCAGCATTTTTCTATTTTGTTATCTACAAATATACTCTATATATATATACATATATATGTGTGTATATTGGGCATCACTGACTTAACACATTGCTAATTAAACGCTGTTAATGTAATCTCCTTGTTTTATGGAAGACTTCTATCAAATAAAGGAAAATATACCACATCATAATAGATTTGATTAATTATCGCACTCTAAAGATTTTTGTTTCATTTTTGCTTGACCATGATGGAAATGTCATATTGAATGATGGCTGTACTCTACTAAGGATGACTCAAGAAAGACATACAAAGGAATGCAATTATGCAACCCATTTCATACTCCCACAGTGAAGTTTGTTTTGGGCTAAATTATCCCAGGAGGGGAAAAACATAATCACCTACTACTGATGACAACCAGACTTGTCTCAGGGTCACACTCACCAAATGTATTTATAGAATTTAACTTTTTAATGAACAACAAAATTAGTAGGCAGATTTTGAGCCTCGTTGTCATAAGGGTGAATTCACCAGGCTACAATTCGAATTGCATTGACAAAATAGTCACACATTCATTTCTCAGTATTAACTAAGCGGTGACTAGTCTTGTCAAACAAGCAGACAGCAACAGTCACTGTCAGATGTGTAGTGTGGCGTAGGTAGTCGGATGGAAGCAGAGTGTGGAGCCCTCGCATCAGCCCCCCAATTCGCCATATTTGAAATGGTGAAGTCAAACAGATGAATTCAGAGTAGTTCACCTAGTCTCATTCATATCTCTGGTACACTTAGTCAATAGTGGAAGTACCTGTGTACGTGCAGGCAAAAATGATGTGAAGAGCACCATAAGTTTGTGACTATCGTAGACGCTTGAATTAGTCGTGTATTCACCACTTTGCAGAGTTTGCTTGATTAGTGAACATGGGGAAGTGGCAAATAGATGCAAATTCAGAACTATGCGTAACTTTTGACAATGAGGCCCATAGTCTTTGCATACAGTGACACAGACCATTTTTAATAAATTAGCTGCAACCCACATCAGTATTTCAAAGAAGATCAATAAATACCCTCTATTAATTAAGCAGAATAAGAGGGCAGTTTCTTTCAGGTAGTAGCACAATAATTAAATGACAATACGTTACAACTTGTTTATTTCTTAATGAACCATTATTCTGATAAAGGATTTAACAAGATTTTGACAAAAGATTTAAGGTCAAACCCAGGTCTGAATAATAATCTGATTAACATTTCAACAATCTGTATAACATAATAAGTAGTTAGTGTGAATTCAGGGCATTCTGATTTTAATGGTTATATTGTTTTGTAGTCCTTTAGTAATGTCACCATAAAAAATAAATAAAAACATTAGTCCAATATGTTTCCATTTATTTAGCAATCAGCTACATCATTTTTGGTTCAGGAAAATAAATATACTTCACACAAGCATCCACAGTAACTATTTTTCTCTTTGTTCATACAGTTGCAGCTGTTTTCTCCTAGGAAATGAAAGGAAACACAAATAGTTAGCAACGTACATGTAAATTCTAGAAAGTAGCAACTGGGGGGAGGTAATTCAGGAAAGATCGAAGTTACCTTCTGATGCTTTTCATCACTTCGCTGAGTCGGGTACACGCTCCCTGGTCTCCTGCAAGCGGAGATCAGCAAACTCTTTAAAGGTACTTCAGCTCACCTCGAGACCACTCGAGACGCCTCACCGAAGTACCTTTAAAGCGTTCGCTGATCTCCGCTTGCAGGAGACCAGGGAGCGCGTACCCGACTCTGCGAAGTGATGAGAAGCATCGGAAGGTAACTTCGATCTTTCCTGAATTACCCATCTCAGTTCTAACATGCCTTGCTTTATAGGTTTATTTTAGGTTTAAGTGGAGAATAGAAAATGCAACATAAGCATCCATTTAGTGAAGCTATTCACTGCATTGTACTTACATTTGTACCCATTTTTTAAATCCACAAATACAAAACTTTCCTTTCCAGTCACAATAGACTGTTATTGGGCGAAATTTATCAAATGCGGAATTTTTACCGCATGATCGGAATTTCGTTCGATTCTGATCGCATGATTGGAATTTCGATCAATTCTCGATCGGAATTTCGATCGATTTCTGATCATGTGATCAGAATCGATCGAAATTCCATTTATGTGATCGGAATTTAACTTCGGGCGATCGTTTCGCCTTTAATAAATTTCGCCGATCATCTTTAGAAATACAATATTGTCACAGTCACAGATTTGCTAAGTGTACATGTCAGTCCTCACATAGTACCGACCCCCCTCCTAAGGTTTGCTGAACTTAAAAAACTGCACATGCGCAGTTAGTTAAATTGGGCAAAAATTGGGAGGAGGATGGGTAGTATGTGACAAACCACGTCTCATACATAACCAGGAAGTAAGCAGTAGCAGCGATGTATTCATCTGATGATCCTGGGTTGTGGATTATCAGATAAATACTGATTTACACTTAGTGCACTACTGCTAGATTGATCAGGTCAATTTTATAGCTCACTATAGTTCTTCTTTAAATATTCCATATAAGTGTTATACGATCAAGATCTTGGGAGAAATGTAACTTTTATTAGATGCTATTTGCCAACTTTAATTTATATCTTGTGTTAAGGTCAATGATCAACAAATAAAACATGTCAATATGAGATTTTTATTAAGTGACATTTCTTTAAAAGTTTTCTCTGACTGGAAAATCATCTGCTAGAATGAATATACAGGTTCAGGCCCCGAGAATAAATGTCCAAACAATCCACAGCGGAAGAGGGACTTAAATGCCAAAATAAAACTTGACCTAAACATATCAATTAAGAAGAGCTAAAAATAATCTGCAACTTTCCTTGGACAAAGGAAAGGAGTGAATTATTTCTAGAAAATCATAAAAGCTGCCAAGCTAATAGGAAGCACCCCTAATATCTAAAAACAAAACTCCACATCATTCTACATAATCTATACCAGCTCATTGTCACATACATAAGGATATGGGAGCACAATGGGACAGAGCTGCAAGGTAGATACACAGTAATATATATAGTTTGTTTTTCTATTTATCACATAATTAAATCATAAATGTTTTAAACTATAAGAAGGAACGTTTTGCCAGTTATGTTTTTGCAATATCATATATAACCCATCTAAACTTGGTATGTTTTTTAGGCAGTACTGTCAGGAACCTGGGAGGGATTGATTCATTTTACTTTCCTGTAGTTATCCATGACATTGTTAGCACATTATTTGTTTTTTTTTTTTATTTTGTAACATTATGAGGAGTGGGACACATAACATATATAAGTACTCAGGTCTTACATCTAATGGTACGTAGTTATAATGCAGAGTCTTACCACTTAGCTCTAACCATTGTGCAAAGTTTCTTTTTTTAAAAGTTCAGTGGACAGTTCTTCAATATGTTTCCAGGCAAATTGAATATGAGTAGACTCCACAGTTCTAGCACAGACAGCAAATCGTAAAACAAAGGTGTCACCCAGGCAACACGGCACTATGTGAATTTTCTTCAAACTATTAATTTTTTGGAGAAGAGTTTTGTTCAATTCATTTGATCCCTAAAAGATAGGTAAATAAACATACAGAATTAGACTTATTTGTAATAAACCATAGCATATCATTTCTGAAAATATTTTTTTACCTAGGCATATTTTATCTCTGTATTTTACTATACTTGTTAAAGGGGCACTATAGTGCTGATATAGCTACATACATACATATAAAGCTTATTTATACTAAGCCAATTGCTGACACAAATAGTTTAAAAAAAAAATTTGGTTAGAAATAATACTTGCCGTTTGTTTCACTGTTTAGCTCTAATGAGAGCTAACATTTTGCCCTCCTCTGCTCCCCCACCCCTTTCTCTTTTGCAAGTTAGGAAACATGAGAAGAAAAAGCTGCCTGACTGATATTTGTTAAGCAGTGTGCTGACCTTTTGACCTAATAAATTAAGCTTGGAATGTAGGAGATTACAGAGGGAAAGCTGACTTGTGCACATGTAGTAAGTAGGGCAAACTAGGGTGCCAATAGGGCCAGAGCCGGCTCTGCCTATGGGTGACACAGAGAAGGAGACCTTTCTTATGAAAGTCTACTTTTTATTTTTACACTGCTTTTATTGTACTTTATGTAGGACAATATATGAGTTTTTGAGGTTACTCTGTTTTATATATAGCATACCAAAGCACATTGATCCCTGTTTATTTTACATCATTACATAGTCTGTAAGGTTGAAAAAAAAAATAGGTACATAAATTTAACCTATTCAAAAGTAAATGAACCCTGTTTATTTTTGGCCATATCTGTCTTTTACAAATCCATGCCAATTAGTAATAATATATTTTCTGTCACATACTCCTGTATATAATTCCTTAAAGGGGAACTATAGTCAGACTACATCTTTATATATGCAGTACTATAACTTAGTGAGAAGTGTTTCTCCCCAATAGATGTACTGTATAATAAATCATCTTGCTTCAGATGAAACAGCACTGGAAAACTCCTGCACCAGGAAATGAGTGTGTGACGTGTACTAGCCAGTTCTCCATGAAAGGGTACCCTACGTTGGACATTTCTGTCTAATGTGTACTGTAACGCCTGAGCACAAGTTAATCTCCTGCATTCCAGGAATGTAAACAAAGTATGGCTAATTGAGGCCAAAAGGTTAGAATACTGCTTAACCAATAGCAGTCAGGAAGCTTTTTCTTCTCGTGTTTAGCAGTTATATCACACACATTTCCTGGTGTGGGAATTTAACAGTGCTCTGTAATAAATCATTCATCTTCAGATGAAACGTCTACTGGGGAGAAACACTTCTCACTAAGGTATGGTACTGCATATGTAAAGATGTAATCTGACTATGGTTATCCTTTAATAACCTCTGAAGTATCTTACCTACAACAGAAGTGATGCTTACTGGTCTGTAGTTTCTTGGGGAAAAAGCAGTGGGTTTTTTTTTCAGTTAGGCACCATATTTATTTTACACCACTCCATTGCTATTTTGCCAGTAATTATGGAATCTTTAAAAAGTTTAGAAGAGAGGTTCAGAAATGCCTCATATATAAGACTTGGGCTTATAATTCATTTGGTCCTGATGCCTTTTTCACATTCTATGTTTTGTCCCACTCGACATAGTTCATTGTTTGCTGGAAAAACAGAACTGAAAACAGCATTCAGTAAGTTTGCCTTTTCCCTGTTCTCAGTGACCAACACAATGTTTACATGCTCAGACCTTGTCTTTTTGCCATTTATGTATTTAAACATTTTTTTGTGAAACATTTACTTTGTAATTTACTTTACATTTACTTTGTTTAGCAATTTGCATTTAATGATGTAGTTTTGCCTGGCTGATTTCCTGGCTGACACTGGTTAAAACTGGCACCGAGGAATGTTGCCAGGTAGGAGGCCAGTAACAAGTAGCATGAACCACTTCCATCTCTATCTGCATGAACCACTTCCATCTCTATCTGCATGAACCACTTCCATCTCTATCTGCATGAACCACTTCCATCTCTATCTGTTTATATCAGTTCCAGCTGGGAATTAACTTACATTGACTCAAATTTTGCTAGGGAAAAGATTATCTTAAATTAAAAAGCAAAACCTGGTTGGGCTTACCAGAAGACCCTCTGTTAATTGGGTTATAGGATTTATGTGTAGGATCTTTAGTTCTGTACCCATCTTCTCAGTTACTAATAACATTTGATAAATCCAAAAATGTACCCCATGTATGACAATGTGTATGTGCAACTATAACACAAGTGTTTATGGAATCTTACCTTTAATCTAAAACAAACAAGGCCCAATATGACAGGAGCAACAACTTCAAAGCGGTCATCCTGCTTTACACACTCCAGGAATTCATGTGCTAGTCCTACATGCTAAAAGAAAATAGACTTGTATTACTAAATGTAATATCCAATGAAAATGATTTCTTTTGTGTTTTGGGAGATAAGTATCATGGGAATCAAAAACATAAGCACAACACAATAAATAAATATCTTTTCCACAATTCAAAACATCTGTCTAATAGTTTACAAGGCAGTAGGACGGAATATGTATGTTAAATTGTATATTTTGATGACCATCATCTTCACAAATCTCTGGTTTTAATCACCAAATTTTGCACAGTGTAAAGAACGAATGTAAAGTCAAGGCCCCGGTTGTGATGGACATTTTGGGGATCCTAAGCCTGAACAAGCAAATTATAATTTAAATATTTAAATATAATTATAGAATTATAATAATTATTACCCTTTAACACCATTTTTCCTTCAAGAAAAGGGAGTTTGTATTAATAGGAATTAAAACAACTACACCATTGATATATCCAGAAGTGTAAATAAAAACCCGAGTAAAATTTATGTTAAAAAAAAAAAAAAATCTATAGTGTATGCTACTATTATCATAGCTTTATTTATATGATCCTAAATGTTGCAGGGGATGCTACTTCTTTAGGAGTGATTTGTGGAAATTTTTTCTGGTTCTCTTTGTACTAACAATGTTTTCAAAACTTTTGTAAAGTAACCACAAATATAATTCTGCACTGTTGATAAGAGCCAATTAATGATCTGTCTCAGCACTGAGACAATATTTTGTGTTTACTCCTAAATAAAGAATTGGGATCCTTTAGGGTGGGTTCACACTAGTGTAATTGCGCTATTTTAGGAAAGTGCCTCCCAAAAATACGCTGACAAATTCAGGCCAGCGTATATTCTAGTCGCACTTTCCTATTGTACTTACCTGACTCCAATGTGAATACTCCCTCTGTGTTCGCAGCTCCTCCTATCTGGTTGCATTTTGTGCGCGGCATATATACGCCAGAAAAAAATGCGATGGTCAGCATTCCAGTCGTGCGTCATGAGCCAGTGTGGCCAGAACAAGGTAAGCCCACAAGTTTACATGGCAAGCCTTTTTTGTTTTTATGCGCAGCTCATATACGCCGCACATAAAAATGCTAGTGTGAACTTAGGCTTAAAGTAATATTATTACTAGGAACAAAGACTTGCATGTACATTACAATAAATACTATTTAGTTTATTACCACTGGAAAAGAAGATCTACTTTCCATCTGACAAAAAATATGTGTTTTGATTGCGGTTTCACACCTGGAGGTTTTTCTAACAAAATTGTCCTAGAAGAAGCCCTGGCCTAAGGAATGATCAAGAGAAGACGCATTGATCACATGCACGCTCTCCCATGTGACATAGGAAATACCAGTGTGGGGCTTCATTATCAGCATGGCTGGAGAGGACTGCGCATCTCAGAAGGGATCTGAAGACTCGGGATGCCATAGAGTCGCTGGCAGAGAATGAAGATAGAGTCTACAACAAGGAAGTGCTGTACAGCACTTCTTTACAGGTAAGAATTTTTTTTTTTTTTTAAATCGATAATAAAATGCATTTACTAAAAGTTAGGAAAAAACATAAATAATTAAATGTGTTGTTTTTTTTTGCCATACTGTTCTTTTAAATCAGAGAAGGCTGGTAAATGACAAAATTTTTAAAACTACGTATTTTGATCACAAAAAAGACTACAGTGAAACCTATAATGTGCCAAAAATAAAACAGGATTATTTAAAAATGGCACAAAGACAGGGACTGCTCAATCCCTAAAAGTACGGCAAGCAGTCATTGCAGATGTAAAAAACAGTGGGGTGCCTTGGAGTATGGACCCAATCCAAAACACTAAGCAAAACAGTTTTTTCCAGCACTCCCAAAGTTTAAAATCAAAAAAGCTTTATTGGGGTAGAGTACAAACAGGAATCAAGTAGTCAAAGAGAAGTTAAAAACAAACAGCAGGCACCCCCTTATGCGTTTCGTGCTGAAGTCGCTTAATCATAGGACATGGTCTAATCTGCTCCAATAAAGCTTTTTTGATTTTAAACTTCGGGGGTGCTGGAGAAAACTGCTTTGCTTATTTAAAAATGGAACTTTTGGTGATGACGATATTCCTTTAATTGCATGTACTAGTAGATGGCTCGTCTGTCTTACGATTAAACATTAAACAAGGGTTCATAATAAATTTGGCTTAAAATTTAGATTTAATTAGATAAAAATAGATTACTTTAGTTTAATTTTTACTCAGCCAGTTTTGATGTAATCTCTAAAATATGCATATTTACAGAAACTAGAGTACACTAACAGTAGAGTATATAAGCATTGTCCATGCTTAGACACAAAAGGAACAAATTCTTAGAGTTCGCTCAGTTTTCATTATTCATCATACTTTGCCATTTCACTAGAGGACTAACAGTAACTTGAGATATGTAATATAGTTCAACCTGGGAGTACAGTATGCCCTATACTTATCCAATATATACAAAATCAGGAAACATTTGCAATTGGAAAATCACGCAGCATACCATTCCACATGCAAACAGTACTGGTGTTTGTAGGGTGGGTCAATACCATAGACATCCAGTTATTTCAGCTGGCACAATATATAGAATAATGTCATCATGACAGAACTGTACTTTTTGTAATGTATGAATATGTAATGCTGCATAATAATAGAACATTTTGTAAGGTCTTTTAAGCATTCAAAACTTATAGAGTTTTGTTTAGTTGCATTTATAAAAGTATACTATAAGATGCTCTTATTAGTCATGCTTTACCTATATTTCCAACCTTATTTTGCCTTGGTAATATGCATTAATGGTCTAGTATTAAAATTGGTTACTCTCTATTCAGAAGCTGTATTAGTTCAAATTATGATATTCCTAGAGGATGAACATTATTGTATATATAGCATGGAAACTTTTCTGTATTTATTTTCTGATTTTATATTATATTAGTTCAAATTATGATATTCCTAGAGGATGAACATTATAGTATATAGCATGGAAACTTTTCTGTATTTATTTTCTGATTTTATATTCAGCTAAATTTGTGGAAAAGCAGAGGATACCTTGTGTACATTCTATACTCTGACAAGATACCAGGAAATCAAGCACTAAAAGAAGTAGAAAAAGTGATTGTATAGTTAGAAGAGAAATATATAATATATATTACTTTTAGTACTTTTAAAGTGATTGATATCCAGTTTTAAAGCACATTTCTGGCAACATCCCTTCATAATTAAACACCAAATGGAAATGGTTCTATGAACTGCAAGGTTGAGGGAGTTATTGACTAAAGCGAGAATTCGACTGTCGAATTCTCAAACAGCAGATTCCCTTAGCAAATCAGCGACTGTGACAATAGAAAAGTCATTACCACGACAATATTCCCATATTGAAGTCACAACTGCGAATGTAGCAGTCTATTGTGTCCGTCTCTAGGTGGCAAATTCACACCTTTACGTAACAATTTACCTATTAACAATATGCTGTCATTAATATAAGAAAGTTATAGTTAGTGTGACATTGTCTCCTTTAAATAGATCAATGGGAATCATGGGGAAATGAGGTCACTTTCCTCGCTACAGTGTTTAATAAATAAGGAATAAAGAATTCGCATTTTTCACAGTGAAAAGACACAAAGTCAAACAAATTTGCTATGGCTGTCGAATTTGTACTTAAAGAGGAACTAAAGTCTTCTAATAAATTACATTTCTATATTTAGCTTACATTCCAGTAACATAACAAACCCACAATGCTTTCCCTTCCAAGTTAACAACTTAATTATCTCTGCTTCTTCTATATGCATTATATTATAAGGCAGCCATTGTAGCAATTTAGTTCCACCCCCTGCAAAGAAAACTACTGCCCAGGGCAAATTCATCTTGCAGAGCATGTGAGAAAACCAGCATTGTGTGCACTGACTTGGCAGTTAGAGTAACAGGAAGAATAGAGAACAAATGTTCTTGTAAGCCTTCCCTTGTCATGGAAGAATAGCATAGTGTTTTAGGTAGATTTTTTACATATGGAAGGTTGTTGGTTCAAATCTCAATTTTTTTTATTATTACTAAATAAGGTGGTAGCTCTATTTTGTGAACACAGTGAAATTATTTTGTTAAGAAATAAAGGCTTTGATAAGCTAATATAACTTGAGAAAATTGAGATTTGAACCAACAAGCTTCCATATAAAATGGAGAATATAACCACTATGCTATACTTCCAGAACAAGGGAAAAGCATTTACAGAAGTATTTATTCTTACTTTTACAAGTTTTTCCTAAAACTGCAAGAGTTTGTCTTTAATGAACCATGGGACAATCCTCAACTAATCAAACAATTTGTGTGATGACATGTCAAGGTTAATTAGCATATTAATGAGGATCCAAAACAGTGAGATACTAGCACCAGCAGTTTTATGAGACAGCCCTAAGGTACTGCTTTTCTGGTGACATTGCCTTTTCTTATGACAGTTCATGCATGTTGCCAATATGTAGTCTTAAGTATAGAAAGATATAGTTATGGTGGCATTCCTTCTTTAAGCAGATCCATGTGAAAATGATGACACTTCACTTAAATATGCATATTTCTCATTAATTTACTATATTATGCCACTATTATTTACTATATTATGGTATGCATGCACTCAGTAGTACATATGGACAACTATAATACACAATGGGAAAACTGCCAAAAATGGTGGTGAGCGCAAAATGTTCGAATTTACTTTTTAATGAAAAAGACCGGAGTGTTCAGGAGCAGGTCTAATACACTCTAACCTAAGTATACACAATTAGGAAAAACAAAATGCTAGATACAAAGATGCATGATTCATTTTGCTTGAAAAGAACTGTTGGTGTGGCACTTGTGTTAAAAAAAAAAAAAAGTTACATCATAGCACTGGTAGGCATTGTAATGCTTGTGCAGGTGTAGGCTGAGTGGAGTATGAGGCCGTGGTAGAGCGTATCCACAGGGGCTTGGCGCAAGCTATACCTAAGGTGCGGAGTCTAAGGTAAACCCTGGTATTCACCATTGACCCCCACAGGGGATGTGGCCTTCACTGCAGGGAATACCCAGGTCGCGACCCCTAGGTTAGCTTTCCACTGGTGGATAAGAAGAGAGGTCAGGAACTACAGAAAAGGCAAGGCTGGCAGCAAGGATAACAAACAAGGTCAAAAGACTAGCAGAGGTCAAAACCAGGAAGTAAGCGATTCAACAAGAAACAGGAGCCACAAAACGAACTGGTAGGTTCTATATTCGGGCGCAGACTGAACAGAAAAGCAGCCTTATAAAGGCAAACTGGCGGGAAAAGCCGTGCGCCAGAAATGACGCAACTACGACGCTACCGCGATGCATTCCTGAGACCGCGCCGGGAGAGTGACGTCAGAACCTCGCGCGAATGCCGGACGACCCGGTAAGTACTTTTCCTGACAGGCATGCACTACTGTTATAGTGATCCAAATCAAAGCATACACATACCTCAGTAGGCCACATGCCAATTTTATTTCACAGTATAATACTGAATACAACAATGAATCAAAAAGCAATCCACAATGCATTATAACAATATTTCTTTTCTTTAACAATGTTCTAAAATTTGATTTGTTCAGTAGCACTCAGTATCATTATCTTGACTGTTCTTCTTCACATACTCAATGCTTGTCTCAATAGTCTCATGCATTCAATATCCTTCTTTATCCTCCTCTGGCTTTATCTACACCAGCGGTTCTCAACCTTGTTGAGACCGCGACCCCCTGTGACATCACCACGCCGAGCGGTGTGATGACGTTTCGGCCGAACGTCATCACGTATGTGCGTCACGTGGTGACGATCGGCCGAAACGTCATCATGCCGCGGGTTCCTGCGGGTGCTTCCGGGAGTCGGCGCGGTTCTCGACCCCAGTGGGACGGCCTCGCGACACACAACCCACAGGTTGAGAACCGCTGATCTACACTGATAGGATTTAACAGACAAAATCCATTGGGTACCTTAGCCTTCTCTGGAATTTTCTTTGTTAATTATTTGAAGAAAGGACAAGGTGTCCTACTTATTTTGTAAAGTCACTATACACAATGACTACTTACACCAGAAAAAGGAAATGGCAGTAAATCTTACATTGTACATTTACTGATTTGTATTTAATTTTTCCTCTTTCGTCATTATAGTCCTCTTTTAACTGTTAGGTAAATGACCCCTACCCCATCCTTTGTTTTCTATGGAACTTTAAACAATACATATCCAGCAGGGCCGGGCCTAGGGGTAGGCAGGGTAGGCGCCTGCCTAGGATGCAGTAGGAGGGGGGCGCTATCTTGTTGATCGCCCCCCTCCTTTGCCTTGTCCTTACCTGCCTACTCCTTGGCTCGGCTGTCTCTGCTGTAGCACTTAGCGCTACAGCGTCCCTCCTCCCAATAATACTGTAACTTCCTGTCAGTGGCAGGAAGTTGAATTATTAGTAGAGAGAGGGGCGCTGTAACGCTAAGTGCTACAACAGAGACAGCTGGACCAAGGAGTAGGCAGGTAAGGACAGGGCAAAGGAGGGAGGTCAGTATTAAGATAG
>WMED01015299.1:0-13701 GCA_019650415.1 Pipa parva | reverse complement strand
GTAGGGGGTCCGCCAGTAGAGCAGTGATCAGAGTAGGGGGTCCGCCAGTAGAGCAGTGATAAGAGTAGGGGTTCCGCCAGAAATCTGATGACACCAAAGGGTTCCCCTGGAGAGAAGGTTGAAAAACACTGCCCTATAGTGTCTCATAAATATGCCCCTATATAGTGTCTCATAAATATGCCCCATAGTGTCCATTTTAAATCTATACATGCCCAGTAACTACGCACCAGCAAAAGCAGCTACATATGATAACTGTTTGTCACACACTAATGGTTTCCAGTATGTCCCAATTGGAAGCATTCCATATTGTGCCCAAAAACCTTACCTTTTGTTAGCTAAACAGTCTTTCATTTCTTGACTCGGTTATATTAAGACAGCATAATTGCTTTATATTTATTTTAAATGAATTTGAGTTTATTAAACTTACATTAATGAAGTTGATTTCATGTGATTTTCACAGTTGGCCTTCTTTTTAACAATATGTTAATAAAAACATGAGGCTTTTTTTTTTTAGCTTCATTTAGTTGGATTTTTATCAGTTTTATGATATGTATTAAAGGAAATAATGAGAAGTACCCCACTATTATTAACATGCTATACAGCTGATTTTCTACTGGAAATCTAATTGTATTACATATACATAGCATGACTTTAATATGTTCAGTCAACAAAACAAAGTAAGTTGCATGAATTAAAAGACATTTTTTTAGTCATCTTTGTATGCATTTGTAAAGTATGAGATTATGTTAAAACAATCTCATAACAGGTGTGTAAAAGTGCTGATAGCAGTGCTAGCACGATCACCAACACCACAAGAAATTGCCAGTTAAATTTTCTATTTCCATTCAGATTCTTGATTTGCTGATTATTACTTGATGAGTTATTGCTTTGTGTTGTCGTCGTTGTTCTTTTGCTACTTGCCAGCATCTTTTATGTATTGGGCCGATCCTTAATGTTTTTTGTAGATCCCACTAAAATACCGTTAGTAACTATAAAACATGGTAATTCTTGCTTGCATTTACCAAGTAGTAACACAACAAAACACACAACCTGATTTTTGGACCTAGTTTTACACAGCAAGAAAAGCCATCCCAGATTTGTAGCTTTCCTCACTATAGTCAGACTTGTCAGTTTAATGACTGTTATTTTTTTTTTTACTAAGAAATAAAATTCATCTTTATGCATATATCTTTAATACAACCATGATAGCAAATTGTACGTTTCTGAATACATTTTCTACAATTATTATTATCCTTGTTTATAAGATAAAAATCCTCCATTCTTACTCCAATTTAAGTATGAAGACATTTCAGAAATAGAATGATACAAAGAGATATTGTAATCAGAATAAAAACGTCTTATTTATGCTTGAAAGTAATGTGTAGTGCTGTTCAGTTTTGGAAAAGGCTGTTTAACTTTAGTTTGCAAAAGTTAGAGGCAGCTTTTATACTTTAAGCCTTTTTACTTCCTTCCTGCAAACAAACATTCCCTTAGGTAAAATAGAAAGAAGTTTCCTGCTAATTAGTTTTATACCCTCCTACCGAAATCTACCTTGACTTCAGCTGAATCCTGTCATATTTGAAGTGACAGCCTCACTTTATAAGCCAAGCTACCTGTATCTATTCAGGGACTAAGCAGGTAGACAAAATGTATTGCTTATCTCTGTTTGCATTGATAGTCCTAATGCACTTCCATTTTACCCCAGAGATCTTTGACCAACCATTCTTGTCCTCCACAGCTAAAGCTTGTTTTAAAGTGGTTCTATTAGAGGATGAAGAATGCTACTTCCTTGCCGCATTTCTACCTATGATTGTTTGTTTTCCTTTTCAAAATATGATTATGTTGGGTAAAATATTTAAAACAAGAGGTTTATGGATTTTCCATGTTATTATCTGTTTCCTAATGATGATATGATAGTATTATTTTCTAGATCTTCTCAGCCACATGTGACCTGAGGGAGTCCTGTATGAAGGAATAAATAAAATCTTTTTTTTTTTTTTTTTATTGTTACTATGCTGTCCCTATAGCAACAGCTAATGATACAGCAGACTTAGGTGAAACCTGTGTCACTGCATACCACAACTGGAATTGCATTCAGCAAAGTGACAAATATGGGATAAAGTGATAAAGGTGTATCATTTTGTGCCAATTTCCTGACTAAGGTCTGTGTTATCTGTGTGTGTGTGTATGTGTGTGTGTGTGTGTGTGTGTGTGTGTGTGTGTGTGTGTGTGTATATGTGTATATATATATATATATATATATATATATATGTATGTATGTGTATATATATATATGTATATATATATCTTAACAGAATGATCCTCTCCCATTGTCTTGCATGATACCTACTAATTATGTTTACAAAACAAAAGATAAAGAAATATTAATGTTACATACTTATACTCTACAGAATAGCAAACAGCTAATTGTAATTTTAAAAGTATTTTTACTTCAAAATGTATATATGACCATCTCTCTAAAATCTCAGGTCACAGTCTATGGCCTATGTAACAGGTAAGTGAACTAGTCAACAAGTTTCCTATAAGTTGTTCACTGAATGCCATAGTACTGTTTACACTGAAAATACACTGAAAAATTGTGTTTACAATTCAAATACCCAGTTGCACATAGGTTAATCGTACATTATACTAGGGAAAAGCACTTACGGTATATATATATATATATATATATATATATCTATCAAAGAGTGATTTTTGCCTCCCAAAGTGAACTCACAAAACTTTGCAACAATTTGTAGTGTTCCCTTGCGTGAACTCTCCCTTCTGCGGAGCCCATTACTCTTGCATTATTATATATCATTACTGTTTTACAGTAAGAGAAAACAAACTCTGCACTACCATATAATTGTTGCATGCGTGTTATCCAAGTGTATTTTACTCACAAATGAAAGCAAACACTATATAATTGTTGTCACTATTTGCATCTATTTTGTGCACATTTTGTTAATGCTAAAGTAAAAACTGTTTTCAAGAAAATCTTTAGTTACATTAAATCTTGAGCTATTTTATTTTTTATGTCTAAATCTCTTGAGAATATTATAACTGGGTACATTTGATTTGCAAAAGTTTACAGGTAAACATAATGGGGGAATGCTTCAACTGAGGAATTGTTCAGTGAGGTCCAGAAGCCCTCAGCAGTTAGAATTTACTGTTACAGAGAAGCAGCAAGAATAATGAAAACCAACCTCCGATTTAGTTGCTATGGGTTACTAGACCTCAGTATCTGAGAAATGACAAAGAGTGGAAAAAATGGGGCAAAGGATTTATTGTACAGTAACAGATTAGCAGACACATAAATGTGCTCTGTATAATGAACACTTCAAAATGAATGCAGCATGGCTTCCCAAGTTAGATCCTTCTGTTGATCTTTAGATTAATTATTCCTGGAAGCTGCAGATGGAGGGGCAATATTGAATCAGGATGAAGTGCTCTCATTTATGTATTACATATTTCTGGATAATACATCTAGAACTAGATAAGGTGTGTCTTTTTCATCCTTGTTTCTAGGCTACAAGTTTCTTATTGAGGCATCATGAGAAGTAACACAACATTTCAAGAGGATAGTACCTCATTTATTAATTTCATTGGTACTGTCCACCAGAAATCTTGTACTGTTCCACTTGATATCTCAGTCAAACACTTGTGTGATACATAATTGTAAAAATATGTCTTCTTGATTCAGCATTGCATATGAATAATATGTGCACAGCTATGGGTGTGGACTGCAGTTTGTTTGGGATTGTAGATCAAGTGCAGCAGGAAGACTAAGGGGGTAACTCAGGAAAGATCAAAGTACCCTTGCGAAGCTTCTCATCTCTTCGCCGAGTCAGGTACGCGCTCACTGGTCTCCTGCACTCGGAGATCAGCGAACGCTTTAAAGGTACTTTGACTCACCTCGCAACCACTCGATGCATCTCGCTGAGCCAAAGTACCTTTAAAGTGTTTGCTGATCTCTGCTTGCAGGAGACCAGTGAGCGCGTACCCGACTCGGCGAAGTGATGAGAAACTTCGCAAGGGTACTTCGATCTTTCCTGAATTACCCCTTTTAAATGTTAGGACAGTCTTTATGAGTAAAAGGTGAGATCGGAATATAGAACCATAATAGGGTTCCAGGAAGCAAACCTCTACTGAGTCCTATTAAGTAAACATGAGTAGACCATCCCCTGTTTTCTTCACCAAACACTTGATTTAGTAATCTGAAATTCTGAGTTGGCTGTAGTTTCACCACAAGGCTGAAATGATGATAATATCACTACAGTTGCTTTTAAAAACCTATTTCGGATTTACTTCTGCAAAGAACTTCAATATTTCCAAATAATTTCACTTATCTTTGGCAGTCATTTTATAATTTGCCTTGCATTTTCAGTAAATCGCAATTTGAAATGATATCAGCAATGGTTAGGGCTAAATGAAACTATTCTGTGAGTGCATGGAACTGTGGACTTTAATCTGTTAAAATGAGCAAATGTCACTGATGTAACAACTTCCATATTTGGCAGTGCATTTGAAATACAATGTAGGGGACAACTAGCATCGGTGACATTTTGCCTTCTAAAGTCCTCTACAGACTCAAATAGTACAGATAAAAATGTTTTTCTTAATCTATTGAAGAAACCGTGATTTTATTATGTATGTAATGAAATATTTGAATTGTTTTGTTAATATATGAAGAAATCCGACTGTCAGGATGACCCTATGGGGCATATTTACTAAAGTTGGAAAACTTTCCCTGCAACTGCAATATCGATATTACTGATCGCAATATCGAAATTTACTAAGCACTTTCCAACTTTCTTTTTTACCGATACGAGTTTTCATCAGGTTGAGGGTGGCGAAAATCCATTATTCCCTATGGAGATGGGTCTGTTTGGTGTAATAATTGGCTATATCGATATCAAATGGCCCCATTGACATTAATGTTAATTTTAGTGGTATTACTGCATTGATTTTTAGCAAAAATGATACATTTTTTTTTCCGCATTTCTTAAATGAGTAGAAAAGAAAAATTCATCAGAAAAACAGCAATATGATTTTCCGACATTAGTAAATATGCTCCATTATGATAATGTTTATATCATGTGCTTGTCTTGTGCCTGAATTTTATTATATAGGGTAGGATATATCATTGTTGATAAAACAGATCTTTTTAATGTAATTGGTGAAAAAGTTATTTGAAAAAATCTTTATATTAAAACCCTATTTACAAGTAGATTTTTATGTTCCAATTTTTTGCTCTTAAAAATTGAAACAAGAGGCATTAAAACTGAATTTGAATGAAAAGATTCTGAATTGCCTTGTTCGGTTTTAAAAGTTTTCCAATCTGCAAGGGCAGTTCATGAGTAAGAATGGCTTTTTATGTAAATCATTCTCCCAAAATACAACTAAATCCAAGCAGAAGATAAATGAAGCAGCGGAACAAGAAATTGCAGATGTGCCTATAAATAGGTTACAATGACAACTGTATAACTCATAGTTGCAACCACTGTGAGGCAAAACTGCCTAGCAGTTAGTAAAAAGGAGGATTCTTTTAGCTTAGTACAGTACGGTAGTCTCCTTTATTTCTGTGAAGATGCAAGTAGAAAGGAATGATCTTTGCATAAATTAAGTGGTAAAACAAAATATATGAATACTAAAAACCTATATAGAGTTTGGCATATTAGGGCATATTCATCAAGGAGAGGAACACCTCTTGCCCCTCAGTTCATAGGAAATTTTGTCTGTGTGGCCTAATAACCAGATCTCAAACCTGTCCTTAGGCCTCACCAACAGTGCACGTTTTGTAGATATCCACAGAGTCAATTATTATAGTGATGGGTAATGTTGAGAGAATATTATATGTTGCTGTGCAGAGATCAATAAAACATGCCCCATTGGTGAGGTCTGAGAACCTAAATAACAAAATAGAAAATAATTTTAAGTATTGCCCCTTTTTTTTTAATTTCCCCCACCACCACCCCAGGACATCATTAATCATCAACTAATGGAGCAATGTACTGTACCGCCTGTACTGGCACCCCTGTAATGTTGTTGGTTGTATGTTGATTTTGTCTGTATTCTGTGTTTTTTGTTTTTGTTTTTTTTTAACAAAAAATAGGATATATTGCCATATTTATAAGAGGTAAATGGTGGCATGATTTTTTTTTTTCCAATTTTTTTGAGACTGCAAACAGGTGTTTCTATGGTGAAAGAGCGGTTTGTGTGCCAAAACCACGAATCTTCAAAGCAAAAGGTACAAACATGTCTCCTGACTGACCAGGGGTATATGTACCCATTGGACAGAAGGCACCCACAGCTATACCCCTCCTTTTGATGGAGATTTCTTCTTTACTGGCCTAGAAAGGTAAACCTGTCAGTCTGTCACAGGCATTATAAAATTACAGTGGGTGATGCCACTTTTTACTTGGTCCTTTGCAATACTAAACAAAATGGCACAATTCATATACAGTAACTGGATTATTTTAATCTGTCATTTAAAAATATAATTTGCTTGCAGAAGCCTCTTATAATTACTAATAAACTTTGATCTCTCTAGCGTCTCCTGATCTGGTCAGATATTGCACAGTGATACCAATGAAACTGTGAACTATTGGTTATTTATTGATATTTATTAGTTATTTATTGAAGGCATTAGAGACTACTGTGCAATACATTTCTAATATTTGGTATTAGAGTACCCTGGATGCAAGGTTAAGACATTTATGATTTAAACTGAGTTTAACCTTTCACTCACAAACATTGTTCTAGGTCTTCCCACAGGCTAGTGTATAAAATGCATGCTTTTGATGGCAAAATGGCTTTTTCTCCCTCCAAATAATGAATACCCAAGATCTGGGCTTAAAAAAATAAGTATCTTGTTTTAATGTTTGCTTATATAAGAACAAACGCAATACTGTGCTTATGAGATTATGAAGTAATGTCCTCATTAAGATACAGTAAATGTGACTAACACTGCATGCAATAAACAAAGCCTTTTAGAATTACATCAATTAAAGCTATATTCACATACTGTCAAACAAATTGTAAATACTGTATATTCATAATTTTTAATTTTATATGAAAAATCTTTTTTATTTCATATTGATGTACAAATTTTCGTCTATAAATACAAAAATAAAACTACCTTTCACAGTAAAACTTTTTCTTGTGGTGTTTTATTTATGATAAAATAAAAACAGCTTTTTGCTTTCCTCCTATATAAGGGTCAGGACTACAACAGGGAAAATAACAGATTATGGGCCTCATCAAAATCCCAAATAGTCACGTAGAGGTCTGAATTCACATCTATTTGCCACTTCCCCTGGTTTGCTTAATGAATAAACTATGGGAAATGGTGAATACGCAACCAGTTTGTAAATTGATGGAGCTCTTCACATGTCTCTGTGTGCATGTGCATAGGTAAATCAGGGAAACACAAATCGACAGCAAAATGCTGTAAATCAATCAATATGGTCAAATTGGTCTTAGTAAATATACCCCATCATGTGTAGAGAATTTGATGAATATACCTCTAAGGGTGTTATTGACTAAAGTGAGAATTTGACTGTCAAATTCTCCAACAGTGGATTCCCATAGCAAATACGCAACTACGACAATTTTAATGTTGCGACTGAACCAATATTCCCATGGTAAAGTTGTGACCACAACAGTAGCAGTCTATTGCAACCTTCTTTAGCTGGAAGAAAAGATAAGGAGAAGGGAAGGAAAAGTAAGAAAGGGGTGAGAAAAAAAGAGATGAAATCAAAGTACAGTGCAAGTCCGATTTACATAGCTGCACAATTAGTGAGGTTATAAAAAGACAAAGGTCCATGAAGTGCAACCTGAGTCCATTAGGACTATTCTTTACTCTAATCACAGAACTCAGATATTCTCTCTGCGGGGAATCTGAAATGATATCACTTCATTGGGACTGGCTTCCTATTGGGTGAAGTCACTTGACACTGGGGAAAACCTATGCTTTGTAAAAACTGTAGAAGAAAGAAAAGGTTGGAATATACCACTGACCCCCTACTCAGTCTTCCAGAGTAAATACATTAGTAATTCTTACAAATGTAAAAGGTACCTTAAAGAAGACTGAAACCATTTCTACATATGTTTAAACAGCTTGCCATACTTTAAAACTAGCAGTCTGATTATGGCACAAGCCTTTTACGTTTACATGGCTGCACGTTTTTACTGCCTTTATACTACACAGCAGACTATACTGAGTATTGCCAACTTGGCAAAGGACAGCAGTTTTGTTTTTGATCATTTGCAGAATAGATCCATTATAAATCGCCAATCTAGGTCCATTAGAGCAGTATTGCACCATGTGGAAAATAGAACAAAGGTGTTTTCTTGAGATCATTATCAGACAGTTGATTTGAGGCCAACCAGAGAAGCTATCGGGGGCCCAATATCCAAAAGGTTTCCTTTCTACCTCTCTATCCCCTCTTCAGTCCCTATGATTGTCTTGAATCCATCCCATTTTTAATCTCTTAAACCCTTACCTGCTTTACATTGCTCTCAGGATAATGTCACGATGCCTCAGTCTGAATCTCGAGGAGGACCCACTGAGGCCTGAGCCTCTTGGGAAATTTATCTATGTACTGGAGGTCTAATAAAATGCCTGCTCACTAAACAGGAAGTTGTTGCCAGCAGAACAGGTACGTCAGTGCAGCTTTGGGGCATGCTATTTGCAGAGACTTTAATACATTTGCCGCACACACAATAAAATATGACTTAAAGTTTCTGTCTGATATAGAGGTTGGCAGGAAAGCAAGACAAACCTTTATAAATCTCTTTAATTTGTACTCGGCCATCAGTCCTATTCAGGACAAGGGAAATAGCATGCTTTGCTGTTTAGAGGCAAATACAGTTCTTAAAGGGTCAGTAAAAAAAAAAAAATGTAACATCTAATCTTTATTATACTGTATATAGGTTTAACCAGATAATATATACATAAAGCACAGGGCCCTTTAGGAGGTAAAGGTTGCCCAGAGAAGCAGTTGTTAGTATTTTCCCACACAACATCCTTGTTGCACAACAAATGATGATAATTGGTGGCATAGTTGTTTAGGTATTATGATAAGTGCCAAATTTCAAACCAGAGTATACTTGCTTTTAACTAAGCTGATGATTAGAAAGTTATGGCTATTGTTAAAACAGGCACAGAAGGCTCAATCATGCATGTGCATGTTCTTCCAGGAATTTGAATCTAGAGACAAATGGGGGTTATTCACTAAAGTCCGAATGGTTGCGTATAGGTGTGAATTCACCAGATAAAGACAGTCGCAATAGGCTGCTACTGTCACAGTCGCGTCTTTATAATGAGAATATTGTCGCAGTCGTGACTTTATTATGGGAAAATTGTCATGTCTTTACAATGGGGAAATTGTTGCGGATTTGCTATGGGAAGCCGCTGTTTGTGAATTCGACAGTCGAATTCGCACCTTAGTGAATAACCCCCAAAATGCTGGTGCCTGCAATCATGAGCAAATGAAGTGAAGTAAATTATAAAGTACACCAACCTGGGATTTGCACCTAATTAAACCATGGAAGGACTACTAAATGCTTTCCACCTTAAGCACTACTCAGCTCTGGGGCTGCCATATCTGATTTAAAAGTAGCTGATTCTCTATCACCCATTAAAACACAAGTCAAAGTATATTTACCAAAGTCAAAAAAATAGATTATTGGTCAATTTGATTCATATCGATGGAATTTTCTTTTTCTTCTGCTCGATAAAATTCTCAGATTTACTAAAAAGCAGGGAAAACAAATTCGATATGAAGCGAATCGAAATGAATTGAAAAAACAGATGAGTTACTGCTGTAATACTCCTTAATACCTGCTGCAATTACTGCAGTGCTAAGAGTCCCTACACTGGGGATCCACAGTTTACAGCTGTTGTTGTGTTAGACAGGATGTTTTTTATTGTTAGCGCTATAGTTTAGCACAGATTTGAATGGCTTTTTCCAAGTCTAGGGCGGTGAATCATTCTGAGCATTAAGTTTAACCTTTAGGTAAGCAAGAAAAGTTTAGTAAATAGCCCTTGAGCGAAATCACTAATATTTTAATAATATTACTCAAAATAGGTAATATTGGTAAAAACTAGCGATAATTTTTAGTAAATTGAGGAAACCATCAAAAAGAGGAAAAAAAACAGGGGAAAACTATTTTTTTCTCCCTGTTTTCTAACAATTTAACTTTAGTAAATATGCCCCAAATTATATAGAGCTCTTACAGGAAAATAGAAATGCTTTTCTGATCTACCTGGTAGGACTCATTTCATACAATCAATCACATCACACAGACCCGGTTTATAATATAACATTTGCTAGGTTTCACCCCAGGGGGTTATTCACTAAGGTGCAAATTCGACTGTCGAATTCTCAAACAGCAGATTCCCATAGCAAATCCGCAACAATTTCCCCCATTGAGGATTGGTTGACCCATCTGTCAAAGGCAAAGGGCACAGTCCATTCTGTACTTTCTCACGGAGGATGGTAAAAATCCTCAGCTTTAAATTCCACATATTTAAAAGATGTTCTTTGCTGCCCTCTAGTGGCTTCTCTCTTTATTAAGATTTTCTGTTTATTTTCTAGCTAAATTTTGATGACAGACTGAGACCAGAAGTAACTTTGGTGGATTGCTTGATTTTAGAGTCTA
This sequence comes from Pipa parva, assembly GCA_019650415.1. Taxonomy (NCBI): domain Eukaryota; kingdom Metazoa; phylum Chordata; class Amphibia; order Anura; family Pipidae; genus Pipa; species Pipa parva. The sequence continues at coordinate 3,033 of WMED01015299.1, read as the reverse complement.
AATATTAAAAAAGCAACTGAAACAAACACAGCACACACAAATACCCATATGACAATCACTAAACAGCACTGAGTTCTAACGGGTAATGGCACAAACACGGCAGACATTTTGTCACATACAATTTAGATTGTAAGCTCTACAGAGAAGGGATCTACAACTTCTTGTGTCTTGGACGCAGGAAGAAGCCTCCAGTTGAAGAGGCGAAATGCGTCTGGTTTTTATAGCCCTCTCCTCCCCTCTTTACATACACAGGACACTACAGTACTTTACTACTCATATTGGAATTGTATAATTATTTATTATTACTTCTTTATCAGCACATGTGTTAATGCTTTATTGAGACTATTATGCATATGCCTATTGTATTGTTACATGGCATTGTTGATATTGTAGGGTGAGTGAGGGGCACTTTCAGCGTCATAGGGTCTTTTATTCCCCCACCCCCTTTTTTTAAATTGGGTTTACTTGTTTTTCTCTGTGTTTCTGCACTTATTTAAATATATATTTATTAAAGATTCAGGGGTTATTCACTAAAGTCCAAATTGTTGCGTATAGGTGTGAATTTGCCAGATAAAGACAGGTTCAATAGGCTTTTACTGTTGCAGTCGCATCTTTATAATGAGAATATTGTTGCAGTCGTGACTTTATTATGGAAAAATTGACACAATGTTAACTTTAAAAAATTGTCCTGACTTTACAATGGAGAAATTGTAGAGGATTTACTAAAGGAATCTGCTGTTTGCGAATTCGACAGTCGAATTTGCACCTTAGTAAATAATCCCCTCAATTGTTATGTTAAAGATTATTTATTAAAGATTTAATTATTTGTTATACATTTCTGTGTACATAAATTTTATTGGGGGATTCTTTTTGGTTCTTTATTATTTGATACATGCTTTTATCTCCCCAGCATTGCACCTTGTCAGCAATCCACAACTGCTTATTTGTGATAAAGAGTACGTTATCAGGTCCATTGTTGTTGTCAACCACAACCTGGCACATAAAGTGAAGTATCCTTGTGATATTATACTAGGAGGGTAGCCACTTTAATGCACTTTTCCCATGTCTGTATTATATTTATACTGCTGAATTGTACAGCGCTGTGTAAATTTGTGGTGCTTTATAAATAAAATAATACATACATTACATGTATTTTACCTCAGGCATCATGGGGCATCATACATGGTAAAAAAGATGCTGCAACTGGAGTAACAATTCTTTCCTTTTCACTTCCAAGGGTGCCGTGTTCACTCTCATATGAGAGAGTTGTGTGTAATTATTCACCCAATAAAGGTTTTGCAGTGATCACTGCTTTTAGAGCAGGGTTGGCAAACCTTTTTGGCATGGAGTGCCAAAAAAGTGACATCACTCACCAGCGCGTCCCCAAAGTGCCGGCCCTGGTGAGTGACGTCATCACGCCTGCATCAGAGGAGGAGCTTGCACACGTCGGGGGAGGAGATCTCCCCTGCAAGCGAGCGTTCTTTCAGTGCAGGCCACGGATCCGGCCTGAAAACTGTTAGATCAGGTCCACAGCTTGTACTCAAAGCAGGCTTGGCAACATTTTGTGTGTCAACAGAGAGGGCTCTGCATGCCCTCTTTGGCACACGTGCCATAGGTTCGCCATCCCTACTTTAGAGCCTTTCCACCACCATTTCTTTGTTTGAGCAAAGGGTATCATCACATGGTGTGCTCCCATGTACCAGATAACTTGCATGCTCCACTACAATGAGTTTTATCTGCATTGTTTTACTGCCAAAACATGCCTGGCTGCCAGTGACATACACACACCAATATAACTAGAACCCTGATGACTACATTCTGATTGGCTGGGAACTGTTTTGAAGCTAGGCATTAGGTACTGGGATGGGGGGTGAGGGGAGACTGGGACTAAAAACAGTGGATCTGGGACAGGACTCAAAACATAAGACTGTCCCATGGAATTTGGGACATTTGGGAGGCATGCATGTGGGATGTGTGCCATTTCCCTATAAGTTCACATTTATTGCTGGAGCTCTGTGATGTGTTGGTTCTGTCAGTTACATAAGCAGTGGAGTGTTTCTGAAGCTACTCGACTGCAATGACAAGGGTACAAACACTACAATCATTTTTTTGTACACTTGTCACTGCAGTAAATCAGTCTGGCCCTTTTTTTTCTTGTATGGTTGCTTAGGTCACGCTGGGGCTCAGGGCAGACTTGCTTATGCTTTATGTTGTTCATGTATGTGCCTGATTTTGTTAAGTATCTTCTTTACCATATTATTGTGGTCAGGTAATAAAAATGACGGCAAAGTGACCCTACAAAACACCCTGGGTGGATATTTAAAAAATTCAACAAATGTTTCACTTAACAGTGGAGAAATGACGTTTTATTTATTTTTATGCTAGCATCGCCTATTTAAAACAGCTTTTATCTCCATGTTGAAAATCACTGCAGTTTTTACATCAAAAAATAAATTTGGTCCTATATCAATCAGCAGAAATCGATATAAATATCCCCATATTGTGCTATTGCTTTAACTATTACCAAGATAGATACACTGACATATTCAGGGGAATTCGTCAACAGAGGCAATCTTTATAGTGGTCTAGTATCCCATAAAAACCAATCAGCTGTTAGCATTCACTGCTATAGGAGAGCTAGAATTTTGAAAGACAGATTCTGATTGGTTGCTATGGGTTACTAGACCTCCGTAAACAATTAACCCTGTTTATGAATAACCCCTATTGACACCTATATACATCTTTGCATTATTTTGCATGTGTGCACACATAGTTCATCAAACTTTGGACTGCATGAAAGTAGCAAATTCAGCATAATGTACTTCTCTGAGTTCTTCACTAGATCAAAGTGAGGAATTATGGGGCTGATGGTGGGGCTGCCAGTTACATAATGTGACTGTACATTCAAAAGTGACAGTAAATACTGACCAATTGACACCATGAACTAGGGCTATGGTAACATAGGAACAGATGTAATAGCAGAGGTGGGTAGTAACGCGTTACTTGTACTCCGTTACATTTACTCAAGTAGAT
>WMED01015297.1:0-13702 GCA_019650415.1 Pipa parva | reverse complement strand
GCAGGCGGCGCCCCTAGCATTTGCCTACTCTGCCTAATGGCAGAGCCGGCACTGTACTTACACAAGCCCTTCACTTGTATACACTTGTGTATCTCCTACCCACTGCACTCCTTGTTGGGTATAAGCTAAACTTTGGGTATAAACTAAACTTTGTAGTTCTACCTATCACTTCTCTAAGTGATCTATTGTAAGGGGGTACGTGAAATGTGTGGCCCTCAGAGTAACCCCCTTCTAGTGGCAGCTGGATAGACTCACAAGGAACTCAGACGGATACTTGGAACAGCATAACTATAACATGGAAAGCATAGAAGTGCAGCATAAAAAATCAGTCACAGCAATCCTGGGCACATGTTGAACTGTAGCACACAGCACTCCTTAGTAGCAGCTCATAAACAGGGTAGACGCTGCACAGACCCAGCTCAGGAACAAGGAAAGGATCAGATGCTGCAAACTGCAAACTTGACAGAAGCTGTAGGTGCAAGCTGTAGAGACTTAGAGAAGAGCTGACCCTCCACCAAACAGGATACTTGAAAACAGGAACAGAATTAGAACAGAAGTCACATGAAACAGATCCCTTTAAGGCAGACTTGAAACTGAACAGAACTTGATGCAGGATACAAACAGGATCCTTCCTTCCTCTGGTGATGTTAATTAGTTAATGATAGCTGCTGAAGGCAGTGTTCAACTTTTTGAATTTGCTGCCGCTAATGTCATCTATGACGTCAGCAGCTCCGGATTGGCTGATCCAACCCGGAAGTGCTGGAAAGAGCTGTGTCTTTGCAGCACCTGCCAGCATTCAGCTGACAGAAGTAACAAGCAGTGCATGCATGCAAGCACTGCTTGTTACAATACCACATCAGTAGCCATGCCCTCAACCCCCAATTTACCACTCTGATGTGGTGAAGTCATACAGGTGAATTTGGAGCACAACACCTTGTCTAAGTCACAACTGTAACTGACTTTGCCACTTGCTGAATATGTAAAGTACCTGTGGATGAACATGCAAAGTAATGCAAAGAGCTCTGTAAATCCATGTCTACTGAAAGATATGTGTTCCACTGGGTGCTGTACAGTGCCACTGGAGGCATTTTATTGGAAGTATAAATGTAATGGACTCTGTGGAGCTACTGGGGGTTCTAGGGGGCACATTCTGGCTCTAGGGAGTCTATGAAAAATTTTGGGGTTTTGCAGAGCAATGTGGGATTTCTGGGAGAAATGTGGGTTCTGTGGGGCTTCAAGGGTATGGTGGGGCCCCTGGGAATGTGGTTGAGTAATATTAGCTTTGTCGGTTTCTTTACTAAATGGGTAATGATTTTGGCCACCAATGGCCATCTAGGACCACTGGATGTGATATGGGGCCACTGAGGCCAGTATGTGGCAAGAAAAGGGACTGTGTGATCCAGTAGGGGCAATCTTTAATAGAGTCACTGGAGACCATGCTAAAGGGCCACAATATGGACATTGGGAGAGTGGGAGACCTCAGACACTGGCAGTAGAGAGAGTCAGAAGGAACCTGAAATCACAATCACATATGCTCCAGGTTTCTTTTGGCCCATGCTTTAATTGGGTCACAGTAACCTATCTTTTGTACTTCCCTTGGACTCCCTTTGTTGACCCACCTGCAAATTTGGTAGCCAGTAACGAGAATTAGTGACATTTTGCCAGCATTGTAAAACCTACAGCACTGTATTTCCTTGGCATTAAAGTTTTTTTGGGCTTCCTCACCCTAATCTTCTTGCTGACCCTGGCAGGTTACTTCCAAATACTCCCTAAAATGTATTAATAATTTCTATAGCAAAGCCATGAACACATCGTCTCTTGCATAGTGTGTTGTGGTCAGTCAGACAGTAAGAACCTTTCCATCAGCCCCCTAATTAGCCAATTCAATCTGGTGAAGTGAAACTGGTGAATGTGACATAATACTCCTTGGGAATTCGCTACTGTGACAGACTCTGATGATTGATGAAGGTGTGAACTACTTGTGCAAGGACAAACAAAATGGTGGAAAGTTCTCCGCTAATTTACAACTTGCATAAGCTGTCAATTTGGCAATAAATGTGAATTTACACATTTATGTGATTATTTGGTCTTTCATGAATAAGCCCCAAAGCCTGTATGTGTCCTAGTCAACCAACATTTTCCTATTTTCCTTGAGCAGCAAGTACACATTTTTAACATTTTGTGTGGAAATGCAGTATATAAATGCTTCCTTTTTTACGATGGCTTCTACTTTTTTGCCACTGATATTATTAGGTTCAGAAAATAACTTAATATAGGTTCCCCATTAATTTCCTAATAACTGAAATACACTAAAGGGGAATCTGACATAATACATAAAATATACATTAACCCCTATTGAAAAGAAACACTCTGGTTTGCCATCATATCCCTTTAAAAGTAAACATATAAAATCAATCAGTTTTATGGTGTGAGACCTCCTGATGGATCTCCTTAGAGGTGTTTTACTGGTTCCCAGTGTCTTGTCTACACTGTAATATGTACCTAAAACAAACAAGATGAAGCCCAGTATTGTGCAACAGTTAAGTAGCTACAGGTACGCTACCATTTATTTAGTCATCATTACATGTTTTGGGCTGGATAAATAATGGCATAGCTACTTAACTGTTGTGCACTATTGGGCTTCATCTCGAATGTATTAGGTACACATATAAAATCCTCACAGTGAGGTCCTGAACTGAATACATTTAGAGACATGCTTCAGATTTCCACTACAGCCATGCAGCAAGCAAAACAACTATTTGGATCTGCAAATAAGCATGTGCATTTCATATGTGATTTGGTTTCAAGGGGTGCAGTGACCCTAAAATTATTTCCTAGGAAGGAATAATCTTCTAGCGTTTGCAAGCAGGCTCTTATGTCCTTTAATGTTTCATACCTTTAATTCATTGTTTTTTTCTATTTTCCTATTTGTTTGCTGTCAGTCAGTTTCTGCTTTATCTCATTTGCAGAATATACTTCCTTTTTATGTAGAATTCATTTTAGGCTTGAAAAAACAAAGTCTAACCATTTAGCATAACAAGTAATGCAGGAGGAGTGGCCATAACAAAATTTTGACAAAGCTTCCCAACATTACCATGGGCTAACACCTACTTAAAAGCTAGTAGAGATAAATAGGGAGAATAATGAAAAATAAATGCACTAAACTTAGCTGCTATAGTTTCCTGCAGATCTACATTAATGATTTTAATTAGTGCTACTCTTTATAATAGTAGAATATTAAGGTAATCTTTGATTTATAGGAGTCCCTTATTAAAGCAAAACGATGGAATAAGTGTCAGTTTACAAACAAAACCGGTTTTATATTTGCCATGCCATGCCTATTGTATGTATAATTTTATCTATAAAGCGCCACAGATTTACGCAGCGCTGTACAATTCAGCGATACAAGTATAATACAGACATGGAAAAAGTGCATTAAGCAATACAAGTAAAATATCACAAGGATAGTTCACTTTTAGTGCTAGGTTGCGGTTTACACGAGGGTGGAGGTCCCTGCCCCGTATAGCTTACAATCTAAATATTATAGCAGATATGTGAATTCCATCTTTTGCATTGCTACATAGTCATCAATCAGTTAAGATGCAGCTGTTGTGTAACCATGCTGCATGTATATTATCTGAAGTACTGATGAAGCATTGCAACATGTGAATTTCTTATGTTTAAGGTTGAGTATACAACCCTACTAGCAACCATTAACAAGAGTCCCATATTAAATATATGAAATGACACATTTCCCCATAATGTACTGCTTTCCTATATTTATTATTGGCCTCATATAGTTGGACACAATTTAATTGTAACTGGGCACACATGAAAATGTAGTGTGGAACTTTATTTTATAGGAATCCAATAGGATTTTGTTTATTTCAAACAAAATGGCATTGCTGTTGTTACAACTAAGAATACTCTACAGCTAACAGAATTCTAAATATAACTGTGGGTCTGTAATTTGTATGGAAATAATCTTTATGAACAGACTTATCTAAGTGTAATACCTGTGCTTTATAATCCTTAATTGAAAGTGGGTGGGGCACTAGAGAGGAAAGCAGAACTATTTGGATGAAAACTGTGGCCTTTGCCAATAAAATCTGTTTGTAAAAACAGCTGCACATCAATTTGATATTTCATCATGGAATTGGGAGGTTCTGCAGATGGAGCAGCTGCTGTAACAGGACAGCAAGTTAAAGATGAGCTCTCTGATAAATGTCAGAAATTGTTTTTAGAGTTTCTGGAAGAGTAAGTTACAAATACTTATTTTGTATGAATGTCAAAGCTTTAAACCTTTTAACAGACCTTTGTTACTGCTTTAATTACATTGACATGGGTGTTTTATTAGTAATCTTAGTCAAAAGCTCTTTAGCTGAAGGGCTTTAAATGAGTTTGATATTTAAGTGTGTCCTGACATTGATATATAATAATAATAATAATAATAATAATAGAACTAAACTCTGAGTGACCGTGTGCACTGTTTCACGTTTGTTGAGAATCTAGTGCTGTTAATACTACTGCAGTGGCAGGTCACTGTATGTATTACATGTGCTTTAAACAGGAAAATGCATTCTAATGAGGGAATTCAGAAAGATGGCATTAGGCAGAACTAGTTCAAGGAATTACGTAGAAGTGTGTGTGTGTGTATATATGTGTGTGTGTGTATATATATATATATATATATATATATATATATATATATATATATATATATATATACACACAGAGCCAGCTCTGGCCCTATAGGCGCCCTAGGCGCCGCCCCCCGCGACACAAACCACACAGTGCCGGTAGGCAAATGCTAGGGCGCCCCCCCTAGGCATGTGGCGCCACTAGCATTTGCCTACTCTGCCTAATGGCAGAGCCGGCACTGTATATATAATTAGTTTTTTTATATGCACAAGTTATAAAAATAACACAAGAGAAAGGTATTTTGTTGTAGATGGAAAAACAATACAATTTAAGCTGTTTTACAACATTATTGTGGTATTGCCATCTCTCTGTTTTGTCAGTATAGTTTAGTGCACAGCATTATAAAATGGAGTTTATATACTCCGTTATAAGAATGACATAGGAAAGTGGTATAAAAGAGACAAATGTAATGTAAATAAAGAGACAGATATTTGAAAAAAGTTTAACAGATAAATGGATTGTGGGGAATTTTATAATGGCTTCTGATTGTGGTGTATTATAATGGTTTCTTTTTAAAGGCCCTGTTCTAAAAATAAATGAATAAATACATTTTGGAATTAGTGTGTGTTTTGCCACTTGTCATTTTTTAAAACCGTGCTACCTGGACACAGTGTTCTATTACTGGAGGATTCTTTGATCAGGAGTTGTAGGAGAGATGGTGAACGATCAATCAGGTTGCAGTTTACATAGTGGCTTCTTCATTCCTGAGTCATTCTATTTTTTTTTTTCTGTCATCATGCAAATGTTGTCATTGGTTTGTTAGTTTGTTCTTTGTGCTCCTGTGCTGTGTACCACATAGGAGTGATTTACCTTGTGAGGTTGCCATGGTAGCTACTCCTGCTTAAACTAGTAACCACGAAAAAAGAAAATTGCTCAAATGCATTCATAGTTACTATATTTTCAATCTGTGCTTTAAAAAAAAAAAGTTGCATTATCTAAAGCCCTATAAAAAAAACAAAAAAAACAGTAGTACTGGGTGAGGTCTGTTTAGCAACATGGCTGTTGTCTGTAAAGATAACACCAGAGAGAACAATGAAATTCATGATACCATTTTTTCAGTTGCTCTATTTACAAAAAAAAACAAACTTCCATGCCGTTCCAAATGAGAATTTTTATTTATATAGGTGTTATTGGTCCTTTTTAATTCTAAGCAAAGTTTTAGTTGATAATATCTGCAGCACAATTGGGGAAATTAGGCCAGAGCTAGTTAGCCTCAGTATGTCTGACATTTAGGGGGTTATTGGCTACAGTCCAAATTGCTGCATATAGGTGTGAATTCTTCCGCTAAAAACAGTTGTAATAGACTGCTATTGTCGCAGTCATGTCTTTATAATGAGAATATTGTCTTGGTAGCGACTTTACAATGGGGAAATTGTCATGGATTTGCTATGGGAATCCGCTGTTTGAGAATTTGACAATTGAATTCTCACTTTAGTCAATAACCCTCTTAGTGCTTCCAAAGTTATGGGATACAAATAGAAAGCGCTGTTGCTGAACTACAATTCCCATGACCCTAACAGCAGCCTGATGCAGCTGGAATTGTAGTTCAGTAACAGATGGGAAAAACATAAGTTTAAAATTTGATGTTGTTAAAGATAAGCCTCCCATTGCTAATATTTTATTATACAGAGAATCAATGGCACTCCCTGTTTTAGTAGAAACACGTGCCCACCCAGTTTTTCATAGCATTAAAGTGCACCTGTTGCCTCAAAACTTGTTTTACTAATGAACTAAATGTTTTTTAAATATATATGTATTTTTTTTAAAAAAATGTACCTTTTGTACAGCGTTTCTGTCATATTCAGTCAGCCTGCCTTTTAGCCTGCAGGGCTAAACAATGATTGACATTATAGTTCCTCCAATCAGATCTCTTAAATCATGATCTAGCAGGGATCTGATTGGAGGAGCTATAATGTCAATCATCATCACCCAACCCAGGAAAGAAAAGTCAGGCTGACAGGGAAGATGACAGAGAGAAACACTGTATAAAGATACATTTTTTAATACATACAGTATATATTTACAAAAAAGGTTTATTTCAATAGTACAACCTAAATTAGTATTGGTGTTTTGAGGTGACAGGTGCACTTTAATTACAATTTTTGGCTATGGTGGGAGTTTCCAAGATAACTGGGAACCCATGTCTGTCTTAGTTTTTAACTCGGGAATAAGGGTTGCTAACTCAGAGAAAATCTGAAATTTCAGTAAGGAAACTGTTAAAATCAGTAAAAATATGATCTTGTCTTTGTTCTACTTTACCCCAGGCAGGGTTGGAGTGGGTGAACGGGGCCCATGTGACGTCACTCAAAAGGCCAGAAAAGATTCCAGCTGCCAGAGGGGCCCCCACCGGAGGATTCTTCGGTGGGCCAGTTCAACCCTGATCCCTGATGTTACTAGCATGTTCTTTTGTAACTATTTTGAGCTGACAAAACACATCCTAATTGTATTGTAATATGCCAGTAAAAAATCTTGTAGGTTCACAAGTTTGATGAAATCAATAGCATCCTGAAGGTGCGGGGTGGAATGCAAGGGTTGTATAGCAAAGCAGATTCCATTTAGAGCATAGGCCATAAGGAGTCCTTGTTCTAAAGGTTAGAATCCAAATAACTTCTCTCTGAGGGGGTAATTCACCAAACAGCGAACTTGCCCTCTGGATCCTTTGCATCCAGGGCCGGTTCTAGTGCTGGGCGATGTGGGCGACTGCCCAGGGCACAATCTATTTGAGGGGCGCTGTCGCCCACATTGCCCACCGCAAACTTACTCTTCCAGCGTTCTAGTGACGCTCCTCCTCTGAAGGCCACTCCACAATGAGGTCGCATTCCACTTACCTCATTGTGGAGCAGTGAGTTTGGGATGCCGGGCGGCTGTGCTCCGGGGGGGTGGGGGTGCAGAGGGGCAGTTCAGCCAGGGTGCCCATAAGCCCAGAACCGCCCCTGTTCGCATCAGTACGCATACCCGGTTATGCGCTTGCTGATCTCCTGCACGTGGACAACAGCGAACGCTTTAAAGGGATTCCAGTCTCGCGAGGTGACTCGAGTCTAGCCTTGCGAGCTTCGCCGAGACTGGAATCCCTTTAAAGTGTTCGCTGATGTCCGCATGCAGGACATCAGCAAGCGCATAACTGGGTATGCGTACTGATGCGAAGTATCCAGAAGGTAAGTTTGCTGTTTGGTGAATTACCCCCTTGAGAATAAGTGGATCACCACCCCTAGTGGAAGGAAAAACCCTTTCCAGCAATTTACTGCTTTCTTGTAGTGTGACCAACATATTGTTTTTTCCAAATAGCCCATTCTAATAAGTAAATAACCTATTTCATGTTACAATTACAGAATGAATTAATATTAATATATTCCTCACTAAACTGTGTAGTAAAATACGTCATTATCTATCTTTTTTTGTAGACTTATTTTGATTGATTTTATTGACATATAATTTTTCTGTTTTAGAGCTTAACAAGTCAATACATTTAGTATATTCAGCCCTATATTATTCCCCATCAATATTAGATTTTTGTGTAACCTCTGTTTAATAATCTTATAACCAAGCCTGTTGCTTCAGATTCAAAATCCGATTCATCAGTTCCAGCCGATATGTTAAAACTGGCCAATTTTATATACAGCAGAGGTCCCCAACCGCCAGTCCGCGGACCAGAACCAGGCCGTTGGGGTTTTTCAGCCGGTCCGCGGCGCCGCTGACACCTAGCTCTGCGGCCCTGCACCTGGTAAGAGCACGCGATAATGTTCTCTGCCGTAGCCGTGACAGCTCGCAGCTGTCACGGCAGAGAACATTATGCAGGACGGGACGGGGCATCGGGCGGGTCTTTGAAACGCAGCTAGCACAGCAGTAACCTGTTACGCGGGGTGGCAGGCTCTCCTCACTGACTCGCAGGACATGTTATGTGGGGCGGGGCAGCAGACTGGCCTCATTGACGTGGCTCTGGTGTTAAGTGTGTACGCTGTTAAGCTCCACCCCTCCATAACCCCACCCCCATATGACCAAAGCTCTGCCCCACCACCACCCCACCGGGCCATGGAAAACTGGCCTTGCTTTAAGCCGGTCCCTGGTGCAAAAAGGTTGGGGACCTCTGCTTTATAGTATGTCTGGAATGGCAACTATCTGCTCTTAAAAATTTACCTACAGTGGGTTTTCTGTGTGTTTTTGAATTTATATTTCCCATAGATATGTTAGGGGACCAATCCAAAAAGTTTGGTGGTAGGATCAGAATCCATAGAAAGGGAAAGGTTTTAGTCATTGGAATTTAAAAAGGTTAAAAATTCAAATAGACTATTAGAATCCCCATGCCAAATAAATATCAAATCATCGATGTATCGGCCATAAAAAAACAAACAAACAAACAAAAAAAAAAAACGATCATATGAAATCAATTGTTGCTACTATATAGAGGTTATTCTCACCACCCTATATATAGGTTAGCATAAGCAGGTGCGAAAGAAGCAACCATGGCCATTCCACATTTTTGTAAATGGGAACAGTTATCAAAAAGGAAATAATTATGAAATGACAAAAATCTCAATTGCTTTTTATTCCATCTTTAGCTACTATTTTACATATTTGGTGTGAGATGTGCTTAGAGCAGGGGTCAGCAACCTTTTCAACTGAAAGAGCCGTACAGTGCGGCTTTGCTCAACCCTTTTGAATCCGGAGCTGCTGACGTCGTGTGACATCACATAGGTGACGTCAGCAACTCTGGATTGGCTAGCAATCCAGAAGCGCTGAGAGAGCATTGTCTCTACAGCGCTTGCCGACGATTAGCCGGCAGACTGTAACGAATGGTGCTTGCATGTGAGCACTGCTTGTTACAGTCAAAGAGCCAAATGAAGCCATCAAAAGAGCCACATCTGGCTCAAGAGCCATAGGTTGCTGACCCCTGGCTTTAAGAGTGCAGATTTCTAAAAGCATTTATACATTGTCTCATTACCTGACATTGCTGTACTGCCCTTCTTAGAAACTAGTGAAACATTAATCAGTGTTGTCAGTGGGGTTGTTGCTTCATTCAACCCTATACACAAAGTATGTTTTTACCATTTTAAAAATGTAACAATCTATCCCACACATGAGGCATGTTGGCTGCCTAAAATAGCTCTTATGCTCTCTTCCTTTAGGTACAAGGGAAAAGATGGTAGCAATCTTTTTCTAACTGCAGTTGAGGAACTTATTCGACCAGAAAGAAATACTTTGGTGGTAAATTTTACAGACATTGAATACTACAATCAACAACTGGCAACAACTATACAAGAAGAATATTATAGGTAATGAAGCAAAGCCTATGGGCAAAATTTACTAAATTCGAAAACTAGCTTTGCACTCAAAAATCGGGAGAAGGGCAAAAAAATCATTTTCGACTTTAGTAAATATTGCCCGTTACTTGTGTCTTATTTGTTAATTATATGCTGCAGTTATACTGAAGAACAGTATGTAAATGTAGTATTTTGTGTAAGAAATAATCTGAATGAGATATTAAATGTTTAGTGCTTAAAGTGCACCTGTCACCTCAAAACTAATGCTAATTTCTGTTGTACTAATGAAATGTTCTGTAAATGTATTTTTCTCTGTCCTCTTCCCTGTCAGCCTGACTTTTTTCTTTCCTGAGTGATAGGTGGGTGGGGCTAATGATTGACATTATAGCTTTCCAAAAATGTTTATTTTGTTAGTACAACCTAAATTAGGATTAACATAGTTCATATGGTGAAGGTGTAACTTTAAAACTTTCAGATATATCGAACATACCCCAACTTGTACCAATAATCATATTAATAACACTATGTAACACAAATTTTGTTCCCAACTTTTTAATGTTATATTCCAATTGCTTACATTCATCATAAACTTTGCTTTTGGGACCACGGCAATGAAAATTATGCATTTTTAATATAGAAACAGACTATTTTGCATCATAGCTCTGTCTGGAGGTGTTGGTACAGGAAGTTCAGGGCAGTGTGGTACTGGGGCAATAGATGAAGGAATGTCAGGATACGGTACAGGCGGTGCATTTTTGCCAGTGTGACGGTTGGAAGGGTCAACTATGCTGAAGTAGCAATTTGTTGAGTGAACAGTCATCACGCCAAATTCTAGGGATAGTAAAATGCATGGCGCTCTCCTCTCCCCTGTACCAACCTTTAAGCAAACAAAATAAAATTTGGATTGAGAATTTGATTTAGGCCTATTTCACACTAATGACTAGTGATATTTACAATATTAACACAGTTAATCTGCTATTTAAGAGAGTAGCATTTATCCACTTACCTTCAAGAGTTTTCTTGCAGTGCTCACATGTGAAATGAGGAGCCCATGGTTTGTCTTGGTCACCAACAGGCATGCCGAAGTATGCTTTGTAGGCCTTACATATCTTAGCAGATGCTTCCACAGAGTACTTTTTCACTCTTGTCTTTATAAAATGGACACATACGTAGCAAAATGCGTCTGCTGGATGTATGAAACCTCTTGATGCCTTATAAATTGACTAAGTTGCTGTGTACTCTAAGGAAAAGGGATGTCTCTCCAAACTTGATAAAAATGGTGAATCTTTATTCCATGTAGTATTATAGGACAAGAGTGTACTGAGGATTCAGCAGAGCAAGATTGATCACCTGGTACCAGAGTAACACACAATATATACATTTACATTCCTAAGCTCCTCCTGTAATGGGTGAGGGGTGAAGTGTGAATACTGTCGTTATCAGAATCCGAATAGATATTGAATTCACACCTGTCTGTGATGGCCATTGCCCACTTACTATGCAATCCCAATCAATCAGATCCTGTCTCTCAGGAATGGCTATAGTGGCCCTATATAACTGTAGTTATACAGCTACCTACAATTCTGTACAGTCCCAGAAAGTTCTAGATAATTATGGACAGTTCTAGAAACTTATTGATAGTTCTCACAATTTTAGAAGCTTCTTAAGTATCTTGAAATATTGTGAATATCCTTAAAAATAGATCAATTTCAAAATATCTTTGTGCTGACCACAAAAGCAAAGTTTACAGGGAATAATAACTTTTTTTCTATTCATTTAAGGTACAATCAATCAGGAAAACACACTTAACAACTGGGAAAAAAAATTTTTTTTGAAAATTGTTACATGGTGTAATCTTTTGGTATGCAGTACTATATCTTGGTGAGAAACGTTTCTCCCCAGCAGTTGTTTCATGTGACGTAGAATGATTGAGTAGGCAGCACTGATAAACTCCATCAGCAGGAAATGTGTGTGTGTGTGTCTGTGTGTGAGAGAGAGACATGTGTACTGGCCAGTTTTCCATGAAAAGGTACCCTCTTCCGGACATCCAGGTATTTTGAACAGGACTCTGACATTGTCCCAGTAAGCAGTAAACCAGCATATGCTAAGCAGGTTGAAGTAGGACATGATCCATTTAGTACTACTTTTTTGTGTGTGCTAAGCTATCCAAGAGGAAATGGAGAGTTGAGTCTGGAGTATACCTTTTGGCGCAAGAGTGCATATGTAAATTTGGGAATCTTCTAACATACAAATGATACTGAAGACCAAATGAGCATGTAATGCCCCACCAAAGAATGTTTTTGCAGGTTATGCAGGAGGAGATCAAGGCCAGAGCCTTAAGAGATCTCCACCTTAAGTAGAACATGAGAAGCATCGTTAGTATGGAAGACAGGAGTTGATTAGAAGGTAAGAAGAAAGCAAAGATACCACTTGTCCATGGACACAAAGGGTGTGGAGAATCTGAATAAGCAGCAATTGATCAACAACTGGAAATGTAGATGATAGATCCAGATGTAGATGATAGAGGATAAGAATAGAAAAGTGGGCTTTGACAACATGGAGATCATGTATGTGCAAGTTTACACAGAGCAGTCTCTACAGAATGCCATGACAGAAAACTTGCAAATTGTAAAAGATCCAGAAGAGGGTTGGCATGCAGATCATAAGGTATTTGCTGCCTAATAGGCAGTAAACAAACAGACCCTGAAGGGTCAAATGGGTTGGACTTACAGGTGTAAATTACATTTTTTTTAAAGATGTTACAATAGGAATGTATAATATAATTCATGTTGCACTGTAACTCAGTTAACTTTTCCTTGGAATACACCATTAAAATGAGTTGGATGCATAGTGTTCTGACCAGCATCTGACTTTAAAGGCTAATGTTGGATTCTAGGTCTGTCATCTCTGACAAGTGTTAGCCAAACTAGTTTACTTGGGTAATAGTTCCTGTTTAAAGTAGTTGTTATAGGGCAAATTGCATGTCTTACAATTTTATTTTCTTGTTTACTTTTAAAAAGTGGGTAGGGTCCATAAACATATCAACCACCTACTAAGTTATTTTCATATTAAAAGGGTGATTATATAGGGTCTAAATGCAAAAGAAAAATTATATGATGCAAAACAAAGTTAAATCTAGTGTTTGAATTGCTTAATGCCAACTGGCCTGTGCTTACCATCTGGCACCTGCAGTCCTCCATTTCACACTAAAATGAAGAATCCTAGAAATACAAACAGCGGGAGCTTAGGATTAGCTCCTTTATCCTCTGCCCGGGCACTGCTTTGTAAGCTTAACTGAGGCTCACCCATGCACATTCAGATGGTCCTGACTGTATAGCCTGGCAAAGGCTTACCATGCCAACCTGTAGCTTTAGATCCCCTTTAAAAGACTTACAGATGTAATAAATAAATGAAAGGATCAGCTGCCTTATAATGCCACATTATAAGGCCAAAATGTCCCCCCCTTAGTGCAGCAGTACCCCCATTAAATCAATGTCCCATACTGCAGCAGTACTTAGATTCTTGCCTTGGGAGCGCTACTGTAGTCTGTCATTTTCCTACCAGCTCTCTCACTACATCTTTGCTTCACGATTAACAGGTGGCTTTATCTGTAAGCCGCTCAGGGATTGTGCAGAACAATCATCTCAAGGTAAGAATCAGAGAACTAATGCGGCTAGACTCTAAGGGGGTTATTCACTAAAGTCTGAATTGGTGCGAATTCGCCAGATAAAGACTGCTACTGT
>WMED01015295.1:0-13702 GCA_019650415.1 Pipa parva | reverse complement strand
ACACATAAAAACTAGAGGGCAGCAGATCATGTGAAAATATGATATTTGTGTCATTCTCAATACTTTTGACCATGACTGTACTGCAGTTTGCTATATGAATGGAAATACCAGATGAAAGCATATACCATTTTCTTAGTTGCAGTAAAGGTGGTGTCTGAGGATATGTTTAATATGTTGTTTCTTACGTACTGCCAATATAAAACAGTGTTTGCATTAACACATCTGCATTGTAACACTATAGCACTGCATAATACATCTTGGATTGGATTATAAACATGGAAATCTTATAAACTGATTGCCTTATATAACTGTATTGATATTAACTTTAAGCATGGACTCAAAAATAAATGACAATTAATTCTCTCTCTCGTAACCCATAGCAACTGATTAGAGTTTGGTTATCCTTTATTATAGATCCCACATATCAGTGAATTCTAAATGCTATGCAATGCTAGATGAAATTGTCTGGAAGTTACAGGTGTATTTAATTTTACTTGTCTAAGCCTAGCATATGATTTGTTAACATCTAATTACACTTTGCATTGTGTCTATTTAATCAGCTGCAAGTGCACTGTACATTCTAACCAGCACAGGTGATAAGAAATGTTCAGACCATAATATTACAATAATGTCTTATTAAAGATGTTTTCTAAAATTTGTGTACTATTTATAAATAAAATATAATTAAATACATGGATGATTCAGTGTAACAATGTGCTTCATTCATAATAATTCTAAAAGGAAATGGTGCTCCCTTAAGTAGCTTTATGCCCTTTAATAAATTTTAGTGTATAAATTTGTTTTTCATCACTCAGTGCTACTAAGTTCTGTAGTTACTAAATATTATATGCAATCATTTTTTAATACAAACAAGTGCAGTGTTTGTCATTCAAGATATGGGATGTAGGTTTCAGTGAGAATGGGCATATTGGTGCTGGTTAAAATGGTTCTGTGATGAATATAAAGGATGAGGGCCACCAACAGAGGGGTACAGGGGGTACTGCTTTGGGGTACTCCACCAGCTTAACAAATTAGGGGGACACAGCCACACAGTAATATTTAATTGGAGTACCTTCCAATCAAACTGATGGGCTACTGGCACTAAGCTATATAACTAGGCAGCTTGCAGTATACATGGTGGTGTAGCAATATGTTAGGGGGAGCAACTGGTCAGGTTGTGGGAAGCACCATGAATTCCAATGACAGCCCTGTCAGGGACAACAAGAAACCTTCTCTACAAGAGAAGAGGTCTAAGGTGGTGCAGCAGTATGTTGAGCATTGGAAGATAAATTAAGGGCTTTGTCAATGCTTCATTGCTAAATAGGAAGCCATGATACAGATGTAATTTGTAGAGAAACTAGTTCCTTATGGAGAGAGAATGGAGAATATTTACTTAGAACATATTGGTTGACTGTCAAAAGCAAACAATATGTTCAGAAGATATACAAATTAAAAGTGCCTTTAAATTTTTAAACTATAATTATATATTTCAGTAGAGTATTTAGGCCACAACCCACATGGTAGAGAGCACAAAATATTATGGGTCTGCAGGTAGTTGGTAAACCAAAAGATGTACAGACTTTTGAAGAAGTGTATAGTTTAGCTGAAAATAAAGGACAGAATGACACAAAGACATGAATTGGTCATGAGTGGCTTTATCAGGAAATGGTTTCCTATGGTTTCTACAGACAAGTTTGAACAATACAGAGAAAGTCTTAGATGCTTACAAAGAAAGGATTATGTAGTAGGAACTAGTGAAGGAAACAGTAAAATGAAAACAAACCAATAATGGACTAGGTTGTAAGTGGAAAAGATGAGAGAAGTTGCAAAGTAAGTCATAAGTGTAGATTTAGGCAAAGAAAAAAAGTAGTTCAGTCATTGGCTGGAGGATGGGACTCTGTGGATAGAATCTGGTCTGTTTATAAAGATGTTGACAAAGTCTACTGTTCTTTCACTGATCTGCACCAGCCTACTAGTCTCTCTATAATGTCTCACTTACCTTTAACATATGTTTGCCTTTTCCTTTTTTAAAATGTCTTTTACACATTCTTTCAATCTTTCTCACCTCACATCTTGTCTCTCGCACTGTTTTTCTTGCTTTTTTCTTCACAGTCTGAAATTTCCCTAACAAATTTTTTTTTTTTTTTTTTTGCTATTACAGTTTGTGTACTTCTTCACTGTATCTGTAAGCTTTCTGATTGGAGGAAACTCCTCTCTGCCCATACATCCAACATAAATAGAATTGCTAAATAGGTTTAATGTTGGCCCAGGTTTAGTAAGCAGTGTTGCAATTCTTATTTTGACTGCTCCAGTAAATGTGAAGTAATGATTGGATTTGAACAAACATTACCCCTGTGAGTAAACCTCTATTTTCAATTAAAAGGGGAACTATAGTCAAATTACATCTTTACATATGAAAGTACTATATCTTAGTGAGAAGTGTTTCTTTCCAGTAGATTTTTTATGTGATGCAGAATGATTGAGTAGACAGCACTGGTAAACTTCTGCACCAGAAAATTTGAATGTGACATGTACTGGCCAGTTTTCCATGAAAAGGTACCTCCTCTGGACATTTTTGCCCTACTTACTACTTAGCACATGTGCTTAAGTCAGCTTTCCTTCTGTAATTTCCTGCATTCCATCTTAATTTATGAGGACAAAAGGTCAGCACACTGCTTAACCAATAGCAGTCTGGCAGCTCTTTCTTCTCGTGTTGCCTGACTTGCAGAACAGAAAGAGGAGGGGGAGTGGGGGGAGGAAAATGTCAGCTCTCAGGAAAGCTAACTGGGAAACAGGGAAACAAACTGAAAGTACTATTTCTTCCCTAATCATTTTTTTTAACTATTTGTGTCAGCAATTGGCTTAGTATAAAGGAGATTTATGTGTATGTGTGCAGTTATAGTGCCCCTTTAATCACAGCTAGATTTGCTGGATAAAATTATCTAACCCCTACAATCAGTCAAGCTCGCAGAGATGGAAACTATGTAAGGACATGTTGAGTTTTCCAATATAAAATTGCAAAAATGATCATATTTTGTCAGAGCATGCCTTTGAAATAGAAAGGCTTTGATTTCAAAATTTTAAGACTCGCTGAAATGATTAAAATGAGCATAGCATGCTCCCAAGTCTGACCGGATGCAAATGAGCAGAATCATTTGCACAGATATTTTATATGGAATACTTACAAACATATGCTCCAAGCTTACCGTTTAAACTATACTAGAAATATGACAATGTATTTATATTATAAACATATATACTTTTGCACTGAATGTTTAGGTTCTTCATATTAAATATACCTTCACTATTCACAGATACGTATTATTAACCTAGATGGCAATTGTACCATAGTGTTTCTAAGCACTGAATATGTGCTATTTTCATTGGCACTATAATTTAGATAATATGTGTATTTAAGATGATATATCCTTGTTACATTCAGCTTCTTAGTGTTTGTGCCTGTGATATTTCTAAATAGACAGTATCAGTTTTTATGCATTGCACTGCAGTTGCTATGGTGCTGAACAAAATGTACTGTAATGCCCGTCTTTTTTGTCTTAAAGTCGCTTGTTATACACATTCTTGCAATGCTAAATATAATATAAAACTAAACAAGCCATGCCAGTATAATTAAAGATTAAATACATGAAATAAGGTTTGTCCAATAAGAGCAATAACCCATATATTTTATAAACTAAGAAATAATAAGGGTCAGATTTTTAAAGCTCCATTCACTGGACATTTGTGGATGCTGCTCAATTTCATTTTATTTTTTTATAAAAGGCTTTTTTTTCAGTTTTTCAATAATTTAAATTATTTGTCATTATATAAAACAAAACTAAAGCTTCCTGTTGGAATTCATGCTGTTTACATTAATTGCCTAGACCAGGGGTCTCAAACTCAACTCAGCATGTGGGCCGCAGAGCAACATCACAGCCAGTCGGAGGGCCGCACTAGGGGGCGAATTCACAATATTCCGAAGTGAGGTGCAGAGTGTTCTCCTCACTTCAGACTGACTGATCTGCGCTCGCTGATGTCAATTGATATCAATTTTAATCAGAAGCAAGAAAATGAAAATATACTCACAAACACAAAGTATAAATGAGCGATTTGCATAAACATAACTGTGCTGCCCCCACAAGCCCCTTCCAACACTGTGCTTTCCCCAAAACCCAAGACCCCTGGCCTAGACTTTACATTTACCACTTTTTTTATTCCCCTTATTCTCTAAATCCCTACCTCTTTTCATTACACTCACAACTTCATTTCTTATGACAAATTGAACAGAACTCTATGTCAATCTCTTTCTCAACTTCTGCATTTTTTTGTCTCCTGCCACTCATTCCCAGGTTCCAAACTCCCAACATCCTCTCCATTCACAGTAACGTGCCTTATTTTTAACCTAAGGCTTGTGCTTTCATTCTTGCACCTGTGCTTAAAGGAGAACTGTGATGATTTCACCGCTCAGTTCACTCAATGCTGAGCGGCAAAATCATCACAGTGCATGCCTTAAGCAGGCGTGATGCCGCTGATGCCTCTCTGCACCGCCGATGACAGTCAGGAGGGGGAGCCAGAGCGTAGCTTCATAACTTTAGCGATAGCTATAAAACTGCCATCATTCTTGAAGGTAAGTGACTTGATTGCTGATCAAAGTGAGGACATCCCATCTAGTGCCAGGTAAGTTTTATACTATGTTATTTTGTTTTTTGGCTTTAGTTCTCTTTTATTCACATGTTTAACTTCTCCCTGTTCTCCTTTTTCATTCCAACAGGTGTGTGCCAAATCCATCTTCAAAAATCTAGGCTTGACCCTGTGCACCCCTGTACCTACCACTGTGTCTCTCCTACCATTCTCCTGTAAACTACTCTGTTTCCTCTGCAGCTGCTTTACTAACTGCATTGCCTATAATCTTCTTGACACTTTGCAACCTGTTTTTTGTATATTTCACCTGAAATAAAGTTGCACACAATCACCAGGTAGCCAAAGGCTGTATTCTAATCTCTAATACTCTTTAAATTGGGCAATATTTATAAAAATAGTAAACGTTTTCTCCTGGTATATCAATATTTATAAAAATAGTAAACGTTTTCTCCTGGTATATCAATATTTATAAAAATAGTAAACGTTTTCTCCTGGTATATCAATATTTATCCATATCGATCTTTTTTGATATCAATAAATTTTAATCAACACATAAATTGAGGGAAATTGAAAATGTGGCAAAAAGGGGAAAAAAACCCGGCAAAACGCAGCAATTCGGATTAAATTATGACGAATAGGTTGAAATTACCTTTATAAATTTCCCATAAAACTTGACTTTTCCATTGCCTTTAACACTGTTATTCACTCACTTATTTAACTCTGCCATGACCTTGCAGTCTGTAATCAAGTGATATCTTGGATTTCTTTATATATTTCTAATTGCTTTTTTTTTCTTTCTTTCTTGTAACGATGTATATTCTTCAGTTCTACTCTCCTCTCTCCATGACATGGCTTTGTCTAACTTATGGCCACAAGATTATCCCAGCGCAGTAACCTTTAACTGCCGTTCTTTCACTATCAGACCAATCTTACCTGAAAACCTTTCCAGGGAAGCCTACACACTCTTCATAAGTTAGTCAAAACCCCCTGTTCCCTTATACCAAATGCCCACTCCAAACCTCATCTTCTCCCTAACTTCTTCCCTTACACATGACGGAAGGAGACTGAATCAGACAGGAAGCAACAGAAGAAACAGAAGCCTAAAGCAGGCAGCTGGCAAGCAGCAAATGAAGCTCAAATTCATGTGAAAACAGTTCTAAAAGTGAATTTGCTCTCAGAAAGACTTGAACAAGTTTATCTATTGTTAGTCAGTCTGTTTTATTCCTGTTGTACAGCACCACAGAATATATTGATGCTTTCTAAATAAAAGACGACAATAATAACTGACTTTCCATCCTCATGCATTTCTTCACTTTAGTCTATTTTACATTCTGCTGCCATAATTATCTCATTATCTCCTAAGAAGACACCACTTCCTGCAGAGACAAGCTATTTGAAGTGTCCTACTTTATCATTCAAAGCACTTCACTCAGCTGTGCCATCCTACATTTCTTCACTAGCATTGCCCATATGTTTATACCCTCTCCTCTTGCATAGCATTCTTCAGCTTTTTGTACAATGTACAACTTATTAAATACAAAACCCTTCTCTCCTACTCCCCCATATATTTGAAATTTTATTACTCTTTGCCTCTGCCAGAAACAGTCCTTCAGTATTTTTAAAATTATTCCTTGGTCTGGTTTTAGTGAAACTGGGGTCTGGGGCAGATTGAGGGGGCAGCCCAAGAATTTTCCCTGTGACTCCATGGGGGACCCTATAGCCCTCTGCACAATACTTTTGTACAGTTACAATGATCTATTCTACATCAAACACTTCCCAGACAAAACTACGTAACTGTGCAGAGCACTGTGGGGGCCCCCACTGTAGTTAGGGGCCCTGGGAAATTGCCCAGTTTGTTCCCCCCTAACCCTGACTATTTCCAATTATTAATTTTTGGCGGCAGCATAACTATAGTGGTCACAGCTATTGTGATTGTGGCCAGAGTCATTCCCTCAGGGAGCCAGCAGTTCTGTAAGTAGTGGGGTTTAGTTTTGATAGCGCTTGTTGGAGTTCTATCACTATTCACTATTTTGCATAACCCCCTTAATTAATTTGATAAATATACCTGTTTACTCTTATGGCGAAATTTATTAAGCTCAGAAAGTCGTGGTTGCGTCATTCTGTGCAGACGTGGTCGTGACATTCTGACATGGTCGCACTATTATGACGTGGTCACAGTATTCTGATGTGGTTACAGTATTCTGGGTGGAGCTAAATGACTGACATTATAGCTCCTCCAATCAGATCCCTTAAATCACAATCTAGCAGGGATCTGATTGGAGGAGCTATAATGTCAATCTTCATTGACATTATAGCTCCGACTCAGGAAAGAAAAGTCAGGCTGACAGGGAAGATGACAAAGAGAAACGCTGTATAAAAGTACATTTTTTAAATACATTTAAATTTACAACATTTATTTCATTAGTACAACCTAAATTAGTATTAGAGTTTTGAGGTGACAGGTGCACTTTAACTGACTATGCCTGGCTACAGATCAGATGCAGTTCTCTTCTTTACCAAGGAAATTTGCTATTTGGTGTATGTGAAGAGTTTACCCCAGAATGGGCATCTACAATCTTTTTGTTTGCTTTTGGCATCTAGAAATATCGGTAAGCGTGTATTTGAAAAGTTTTGTAGGTTTGGGTGCATGAACATATGACCATGAATAGAGAGAAGATTTATGGAGGATTATCCACACCAAAAGGTACCACTTGCCATTTTTTGTTATTCAGTTTAAAGATCTTAGCAAAATCAACTTCCTATTAGCTCAATTATGAAACAAAACTGTACATGCTTTTAGGAAAAAACAGCAAAACAATATCTTATCTGGGATTTAACATCACGTACGTAGGACCTAAATTAACAATGAGGCCTTTGGGAATATTCAGAGTAAATGACTTCCCTTCTTCAGTGCTTTCTCTTTAATCCTGATGATTTGCCTCATTCTCAGAGTACTGTGTTTCCTGCAATAGTTTAAATGCACATCAGTCGCCTTGACAGAATGAGATTGATACCATTTCACTGTGTGTCTCAGACAATTTGTTGGATGTGATTTTATAGGAAATAAAACTGTCTACCTTAGCCATTTCTGTTGGTCTCTTAATATCAAATACTATTAAAATCAATTCATTTGCCAAACCTTGTCCCATCAATTAATACTACGAAAAGTCGCCAAAAACTTCCCACAAATTAAAGGTAGTTGAAGTTTGAAGAGTCAGATGCCATTGCCAGTTTCTATGATGATGGTTCTGCATTCTAGATTGCTCATTTGCCTTGCCTTGCTCATAAAGAGGAGAGCTAGGATAATGTAAAAAGGGAGAGCTAAGAAACAGCTTGCAAGGATGTTAGTGCACCTCGTTTGTTTTTATAGGATTATATTTGTTGACATGTTCTACACTGGAAGCAACTTGTAATTTTCTCCCATGTGATTTATTCTTTCTGTGTTTCTGGTTTTGGTTGCTCAGCTATTTTATTATTATTTTATCTCCCCTTTGAAGCTGTTAGAACAAATCCATATCCACAATTCAGTGTGAGCAAAATTACTTTAGGAAAGGAATCATGCCCTTTATTAAACAGTGTACTTGTGGTATAACAAACTAGCCAAGAAGATATACCATCAGCGGATATATATTGCAGGTAGTGTAAGAATAAACAGAAAATTAGATATCATACGATGGCAAAATAAATAATCCAGAAACATAGCAGTTATAATAAAATGTATTACTAATGTTTGTTCAGTTAGCTAAAAGTAAATATATATCTGACACCTTTTAAAAGGATACTGTTCCCAGAAAATAATAATTCTAAAGTCTGTGATATACGAGTATGTGTATGGATATATGTAGGTATGTATTTTTATTTATATAGTACTACAAGGTACCACAGAGCTGAACAATGTAACAATAATATTACAATACAGACAAAGGATATGTGCTTGGGAATAGTACACATGAATATGTAGTGATGTTCACATTTGAGCATTTTTGGAAAACAAGGATTGTCTTAACTGAGGCTGTTAAAAAAACACAAGGTCCCTGCTTGACTCTGAAAGCTGGGAAACCAGATCAAAACTCATAATCTAAGAAACAGATGCACAAGACCCAGGCAAGATAAAAACATTATCTGAAAGACTTGATTTTCTTTGAACAAGAGATTGGAAGAGATGAGAAAAGCTAAATACACCATTTGAATGTAAATGTATATAACTGTGTGAAAACCAAAATCATTATGAGAGTGAAAATAACAATACTATCTTATCTTGTGCAGGGTGTGCTCCCTTTAGGCCAGGTTCCCGCTGGAGTTTTTGAGTGCTGCGCTTTTAGAAAAACGCGTCCTGAAAATACAACAGTAAATTCAGTTTGGCGTCTATTTGGAATGTGCTTTCTATTGTACTTATCCAACGCAGTGTGAACACTTCCTTGACACTTGCGGCTCCTCTTATGTGTGCGCATTGTTCACGTCACATCCATACACAATGTGAAGCATTCCGGCATGTGTGCGCTCACGTTCAGCGTTGGTGTGGCCGGAGGAAGGTAAGTGCCATAGGGATTCACGGCGTGCCTTTTTTCTAAAAAGTGCAGCGTATAAAAATGGCAGGTTGAACCTGTTCTAAAACAGTTCCCAGTTCCTTACAAATTTGCATACTCTGACCTCTCCTATAGTAGGCTTCCTAGTTTTAGGTTAAGGTTAACAGATCAGCTGAAACATCAGGGACAGCTAGAAAAATGCACTTAGCAGCATTTAAGTAATATCCAATCAGTTTGCAATCAACTAAATCCCTGTCAAATTCTCAAAAGTGTCCCAGAAATATTAATTGTTCTGGTAAACTTAACATTGTGTAGTATGTAGTGCCAGGAAAAGGTTCAATGGTGCCATAGTCAACAATGTCAAAATGGGCACCCTACCAGCAGTTCCATCCTGTTGTGTCTCATACAGTGCATCAGTTCATTGCCCATATTGCCCTATATACCCACCATAGTACCCACCATATAACAAACCTACCAAGTTAAGGAGCAAAATTGTGGCCATGAGAATTTTTTAACATTTTAGCCCTTCCTAGTAACATTTGTTGTACATGCACTAATTCATAAGAAGTAAAACAAATAGTCCCCACCCCTTTTCCTATACTGTGCTGCCCCCGCCCCCTTTCCATATTGTGCTGTCCCCATCCCTTACTTTGCTGCTGCCAACCCCTCCTTTCCGGTACTGTGCTGCTCAGATCCCTCGTTTGCATACTATGCTGCCCCTATACCATACTGTGCTGCTCCCCAGTTGTAACCCACCTCCCAGTGCTACAGTAACACTGAGCTTACCTTAATAGCACTACTGCACTCTCTGGTTTCCATACCAGCACTCTACTCAGCTTGGTTTATCTTCCTTACCTGTAAGCTTCTCCAATGAGTGGCTGGGGAGAGCACTGATAAGGAAACAAGAAACTGTAGTAGTGCTGTCATTTAGCACTGTAGCAGTCTTAATGCCAAGAGAGCCATGACAGATTATAGGGAAGGAGGGGGACCCAGCACTGTGCAACAGAGTACCCAAAATGGAGCTGTCCAGTGACAGCCAGTATCCACTACCTTTCAATCAGCAGATGGCAGCTCCCTAGATGGCTGCCTATGCTTCCTAACCCCAGTAACATGTAGGGATTCTCTTCTCATGGGAAATCTCCAGAAATGTACTTTTCCTTTGAAAGAAACCAGGAAAATCTGTAAAATGTATGTCTGGCAAACAGATAAATTTACTGTTGTAATAAGTTAAATGTATGACTGTGAGTTGTAAGAAAGGAGACAAACAAGCACAAACAACAGTGCATTGTTCAGTGATGTCAAGTGTAAGGTTGGTGTAGTAATCAGTTTGATAGTAAATTCATTTTCAGCTTGCATAGATCTGTCTGTGCTTGACTTTGGGAGTCAGTCGATTTGTTCACCGCCTCCATCTTTTTTGCGCTATAATGTTTAGTGTCTGGGGAAGCAGAGAAACAGGAGTTGTTGTGAAACACAATGTATTTCAGTTATCCATTGGGACATGTCCCTATTTTACTGTTATTATTTTTTTTTATTCTGCTCTACCAAAAATCCTCACCGAAGTACACACTATTACATTCAGAAAACTATCCAAAAATTTCCCTAACCTCAAGGCAGAGTTATACCCTTATTGAATATGCAATATTGGCTGTTAGTTTGTATAGAAAAGATACAGTTGATGTCAGACCATCTTTAAATAGTTTTGTTGGCTTGTTTTTAAGTAAGTAGCACAATATCCATCATTGCATAGGAGTGCAGCATACATGACAGGCAATACATACAGTCTGCCTCTGCAGAAACCTCTGTAGCTAGACAATATACTCATCACTTGGATCCCAAGGCTCTTTGAATAGGATCAGCATTCAGTGTTTCCATGTCAGAGTTGAGCAAGCCTTCAGGATTTAGTTACACCTAATCAGAAGTGCATGGAAACAGCCAACTGCACCTTGAGTTCAAATAGTAGGGAAGCATCCCACACAATGAGAAAGGGTTAACTTATTAAGGAATGAATATCCATGACTACCCTACAAAAGCAATAATCTGTTTAACAGAAACAAGGGGTCATAAATGACAGCTTTTTCAATAATAAAGGAATGTCTTACTTGTCTCTAATAACCAAAATAATTAAAGCTGCAATTTGTAACGACAGGTCAGATCAAAGAATTCCAATTATGCCTCCCCTGATTCCTAGTGAAGTTCAGAGTGGAGTTCTGGGAAATGAAAACTGGCTGAAGTAATACACATAAACTCGTAATGTCAGTATTTAATACACATCGGGGTCTAAATCTTGTAAAACTTGACTTGTAAAATTACATGCAATCCAGTGTTTGTTTCAGATAAAAATATTGACTGCTGATTCACCCCCATTCATATAAGAAATCCTTGAAAAATAACAGTCAAATGTTACTACAAGAAATGAAAAAAAAACAAGAATTTTCTTGTGTAAATTGTGTATACCTAAATCAGATGTTCATGTCTTATATCATTTAGGGGTTTATTCACTAAAGTCCGAATTGTTGCGTATAGGAACGAATTCGCCAGATAAAGACAGTCACAATAGGTTGCTACTGTCGCAGTCGCGTCTTTATGATGAGAATAATGTCGCAGTTGCGACTTTGTTATGGGAAAATTGACGCAATATTAACTTTTAAAAATTGTCGCGACTTTACAATGGGGAAATTGTTGCGGATTTGCTATGGGAATCTGCTGTTTGAGAATTTGATAGTCGAATTCGCACTTTAGTGAATAACCCCCTCAATCTGACAGAATTTCCTGATCTTATACACAAGCTATCAGAAAAAGGGTTAAAAAAAAACAGCATCTATTGCAATTTATATTTGCACATGCTTCTCTAGGCACTTTACTTTGAACTCATCATAACTATATGATTCAAGAGCACATTTTAAAGCACACCCCATTTTAGATGGCACTCAGTCCTCAGCTTTGAGGTCCATTAGATTACACATTGACCAGTATCCAAGTTAAAGGGCAGCTAAAGCCTCAGGGGGTTTTTCACTAAGGTGCAAATTTGACTGGCGAATTCTCAAACAGCGGATTCCCATAGCAAATCCACTACAATTTCGCCATTGTAAAGTCACAACAATTTGTTAACATTAACATTGTGACAATTTTCACATAATAAAGTTGCAGCTGCAACAATATTCTCATTATAAAGACGCAACTGCGACAGTAGCAGCCTATTGCGACTGTCTTTATCTGGTGAATTTGCGCCTATAAGCAACAATTCAGAATTTAGTGAATAAACCCCTGTTCAGTCTGGCTGGCATGCTAAATGCTTTCTAGTGGCAGACCTGCTACCAGTTACTGTATATGCTGTTTTATTGGCAAACTTGTTTCATTTTCAAGTTTCACAAATAAGAAGGTTTTGCTCACACAATCATCCCTTTTTTCTGAGTGGTTGTGGTACGTTTCATTAGCATGGCTGATGGTATGATTAGTTTTTTTTCTTTTCTTTTTTAATTTTGTGTGTGTGGTGTACAGTATGTAGGTGTGTATTTGTGCATTTATGTATTTGGGAATAGAGCTGCATTGTTCTATTATAATTGTATATTCATTATATCCAGTCCTGGTTTGCTTTGGCAAAGTAAACTGCCTTTTGAGAATAATCCCTATATGTACTTTGCAATCTAGTCCAGCCAAAAAGAAGTTTTTTTTCCTATTACAAATATGAACGTTCTATAATATTATATTGCTTTATGAAAGAAAGTGTATCCAATTCACATCCCTTGTGAGATTTTAAGAACTGCATTCTAACATTTTTGGCCATTTTATTTATATATTTTTCACACCAAGAAACAAAGGTGTGACAGTTTAGTTATAAACTTAAAGAGATATAGACATATTTTTATGTATCATATTATGTTCTTTAAAGTAAAAATCTATTGGGTTTTTTTTTAGTTTTAAAACCTGAATGTTAATTTAAATTATATAAATGAACTCTAAATGTCACAATTATGACAAAATACTCTGCATAATGATATTTATATACTGCTCTCTTACAAAGGTTATTCAATATCTTCTCCCTCTTTGGGATAAAATAATAAATATAAATTATCATATGATTCAGGAAAGCCAGGTAGCGTAGGAGTACTTCATATGATAGCTGAATCCATGCAGTCCTCATCCAATGCAAAAAGAAGTCTTACAGGATGCTTGAAATGCAGAGGGCTACTACATTCCACCTGGGGGAGTTATTCTCTAAAGTGCAAATTGTTGCATAAAGATGTGAATTTGCCAGCTAAAGACAGTTGCAATAGACTGCTACAGTCGCAGTCGCATCTTTATAATGAGAATATTGTCACAGTCACGACTTTACTATGGAAATATTGTCACAGCCACAATTTTTAAAAATTGACGCGGTTGTGACTTTACATTGAGAGATTTGTCACAATCACATATTTGCTATGGGAATACGCTGTTTGAGAATTTGACAGTTGAATTCAGACTTTAGAGCAGGGGTCGGTAACCTTTAGGGCTGAGAGAGCCATATACATGTGGCTCTCTCAGCCCTTTAGAAT
>WMED01015294.1:0-13702 GCA_019650415.1 Pipa parva | reverse complement strand
ATTTAAACTACTCTCAAAAGTAAAAGTTTTCCAAAAATCTACTTGAGTAAATGCAACGGAGTACAAGTAACGTGTTACTACCCACCTCTGCATGTATCCATATGTTCTGGGAATGTATATATGCTCAAAAATTCTGGAAAAGTATAATGGAAACAATAACAGATAGAGTGGCCTTCCCTACAATCTTAGACCCCAAAGTGTGTCTGCTAGTAATTATTGACGATATAGTTCCATTAAACTGTGCTAGAAATATGGTCAGAACATATACTGTATTTTGTTAGGAAAACTATATTGATGATCTGGATGGGCTCTAACAAGAAAAACAACAACCGTAGCGCTCTTAGTGAAGGTGAAATGTGTCCAAACTGACAATGTTCCAATAGATGTTTATAATAAATGCTGCTTTCTCCCGGGGAGTTCGCCTCTCCTCCCACTGTGGATGGGCAGTCACCTTTCCAAGCTTTTTGGTTAGCCATGATAAGGAAGCATTTTCCCCTTACAAAACTAACAGGTTCATTGCCAAAGCCCAATAGTTGGTGAAGGGCCAATTGGTCTGTATACATAGGGGCCCAAAGTGAGGTATCATTACTTTTCCATCGAAAATTTTGAAAAATCAGCATAGAAAAATTTTGAAAGAAATTTCATGAGAACAATGCAAGATTTCTCTCGGCAAACTCAGAAAGACCCAGAGCGGTCTTTCCAAGTTTAATAACTTTCGCCCATAGTGAATGATAAATTGCTGATAAATGGATGCAATACATTTCACTCTATATATATGGGGCACATTTACTAAAGTCTAATTAAAATAAAAGAACTCAGCAGCTCATGGTACCGTCCCAGGGAGCACCTCACCCTTAATATCCGTATAGAAAAAATGATGGAAGATCAGAATTCGAATAGTGTTATTTAATGTGCAAACTCACATAATCCAAACACAATGTTTCGAGGGGATAAACTACCCTTCATCAGGTGAACAAGATGCATGTGGTGAGGGAGGTTAAATATTTAACATCAATTGATGACATCACATTAGGGAGTGTTTAATTACAACAGGGTGTAGTATTATACAAAACTGTGAAACTATCAAACCGAGTAGCCTCTAATGGTTTAAAGTAAAAAAGACATTATGATATTCTAATATCCCTTAAGTAATCAATAGTGAATAGAATTAGTTTTTAATACATCAATAATCATATCAAGAGAATTTAACTACATATAAATAGAAATAAACTTTATAATATTGAGTAATAACTTGAAGAAGCGATACAATATGCCACTCAAAGCTATTGTAATATCATTAAAGGGGAAGTAAAGGAGGAAAGATTTTTTTTTAAATTATTATTACATACTTCAAATCAGTTATGACAGATGTAACTTTAAATAGGAAGCTTCATATAAAATGACACTTGAGGAGAATATTCTCATAAACAGGTACAAATACGTACTGCAAAAAAAAGGAAATAACAAAGAAATAAATAGTTAATTCCTGAAAGAACATATCATAGAAAGCATTTTAAATTACTGTTTTCATTTAATCCTTTTGGAGAGATAGTATTAAGCTTGTGAATCCAATAGAGCTCTCTCTGTAAGAGAACTCTATTGGGTTCAGTGTTATTGGATCTAACTTGTTGTAATACAGTCTAACAGGCTGTTCGACTAGTAAATGCAGGAGAAACAGCCTGTATTTAACAATATCAATGTTTTCTCCTATTTACTAAACTGTTCAAAACTATTTTATTACCCAAAAGAATTCTCCACCCTCAGGTTGTTGTAAACCCATTATTCCCTATGGAAATGGTTCTGTCATTTTTAACCTAAGTCCAAAATATTTCCCCATTGAAAAGAGACACTGATATCAATCTGTAATGGAAGGGGCCCTCATAGAAAAGCATTGCAATGTTTCCTACTGTTAATGATTTATTTCGATAGGGAAACATTTTTATCGATCCTTTCTTAATAAGGGGAATCAAAAAGTACAGGGAAACAAAAAATGACAGCGATATGGGATGAAATCAATCGATATGGTCGAATAAGTCTTAGTAAATATGTCTCATAATATGTTTAAACATGTTTTGACTAACTGTAACTGTTAATTTATTGACATTCTATAATGTTCATCCATTTCCCCATATTCACTTTGCTAAACACCTAAAGGCTAGTTTACAGAGAATTCCTTTTGATAAACCATGTCTGAGATCAGCTACCTTCCCCCCCAGTTGCTATAGTGTTTGTTGTACAGGCACAGTCGAGACAGGTTTTAAAAAGCAAATGCTCAGTAGACTATTTTAATGATGTAAATATGATATTTCTTTTTAAGTTATATCGATCTTTTAATGTCTTCAAAGTGAAATCTGAAGTGGGGAATAGAAAAGTGTTTGCTGTGCACAGGGCACATGTGAAGCAACCTTACATACAGTAAATCAATTAAGTGTCCTGTTTTATTTATAGATTAAGGGGAAGCTCTTACCTTTCGTTTGCAGACGAGGAACCTACTGTTTAGTTTTTCATTCTGTTGTGTTTGTTTAGAATTGGTTTTTATATTTACATTAAGGAAAGATTAAGGGTTACTCTTTTAATATAGGATCAAGTTTTTTTTTTTCTTCTTTCCATTCCAGTATGACAATTGCAGACTGTAGTTTTGTCTAACCCTAAACAGAATCTTAGTCTTTCCAGATATATTAAAGATTTAATACTACTTATGGTGATTTTTTTTTTTTCAGTAGTTAATAATTTAGAATAACTGGATTATTAAAAAGAAGAGGACATGCAGGTGAATGCATACAAAGGCAAATTAGCTAGCTAGGGGATAGAGAAATAGGGAACAGTAAAGGTTGGTAATTACACATTTGTACAGTAAGTTCTAACCAGTGCCTCTAGTTTCACCATCTTCCTGTAGATGGAGCTGTTGCATTCAGATTGGATGCATAGTTGGGTGACTTAAAAAATAAATCTTTGCAGCATTTCTCTAGGAACTGGGGTAGCAATTAATTCTTGATTTTTAGTTTCCCATAACATCCATGACATTAGATGAATATTTTCCTACTTTTAGAACTTAATAGCCTGCCCACAAGCCTACCGAAACTGCTGTACCCCCCCACCCCCCCGCAATCACCCACCCAACCACTTCTAGCTGTATCATGCAGATCACACTCGCTTGAGGATGGTGAGATTTCAAAAACACGCTCATTTTAATAATTAAGGAGCAATTTCTCTTAATATGTTTTTCTTCCTCTGAGAGATGTAGCTTCATGCCCTCCCCAGCATGCATCAGGATACTTATGTATACATCTGCACCCATACATAGGCAAGCTATATGTCTAGGACAATTAGAAAGTATAAGGGGCATTTTCATTTCTTGTTATTATTATCTTTTTAGGCAGGTAATCAAGAAGATTATAGTAAAGGTGAGTTTAAAAGAACTAAAAAGCTTTACACTGCATTGTGCAGCTACCTAAAATAAGATGACATTGTGGGGTGTAGTAACTAAAAGCGGGTAATCCGTGAGGCCAGTTATTTGTCGTTATTTTACAAATTCTTTGGTTAATCACATTTTTTTTGTAACTTTTAGGTAAGAAAAAAACATGCATTACCTGGTAATATTGTAAGTTTTAGATACAATGTGATCTATCACCCAAAGTATGTAGTAAAATAAGCAGTATTAATAGAAAAAAAGAAATTGAGGCCCTTTAGATTTAATGTGCCTTGTTGACGATGTTTTTCATGTAAGCGGTTACCCCCTGATGTTGCCCTAAATTTTCTAAAATAACAACGCTTTCAGTAAAAAAACAAATCTCCAGAATGTGCTAAAATATAAAGGCAATAATTAAAATGATGTGCTTGTTCACTAGTTGTAGCTCGGTGAATCTGGCGATCCTTCATTACTGAAATCTGTATCTCATTATAATAATGAGACCCTTCAGTTTGCAGTATTGCCTTGGTGATTTGACGGATAAAATATATACATTTTAGGAGATACTTCTTGTATTGCTTATTATTGATAATTCGTCAGCGTATATGCAGGATTCGGTACATTCGGTGCTTTTGTAATGGACTATTATTAAATGTATTTTAGGAGTTATTTTGTATTTAATTATGCCTGCTGCAGGGTTCTAGTATGTGTGTTTGAGGGGACGCCCTTAAACGTCAGTACCAGCAAGTTTGTTATGATTTGTCATTTGTGTTAACTTGCAAGTTTTGATTTGTTTTGGTTTTTATTTATATAAAGATTATGGGATTTATTCACTAAAGTCCAAATTGTTGCTTATAGGTGCGAATTCGCTAGATAAAAACAGTCGCAATAGGCTGCTACTGTCTCAGTTGCATCTTTATAATGAGAATATTGTTACAGTCGTGACTTTATTATGGGAGAATTGTCACAATCTTAACTTTAAAAAAAATTGTCGCAACTTTACAATGGGGAAATTGTAGCGGATTTACTATGAGAATCCGCTGTTTGCAATTCGACAGTCGAATTTGCACCTTAGTGAATAACCCCCATATATGTACATTTCATGTGTTACTTTTCATTATCAGGCCTTTATTTACCCTTCGGTACTGATCTGAGCATTGTTTGTTTTTCTGTTTCTCTTTATTCTTGGATTGTAGCATTACCCTCTGTTGCTTTCCATTATCCCACTCCCTTTTTTTTCCTTTTTTGATTATATTACTCTTCATTATACTTTAAAATGCATAACATGTTCTTATAACAAAGAGAAGTTCTAAACATTCACAGCAGTCTTAAAACTTTATTCACACTCTGCTCTTCCCCAAAAGCAAATGTAATACTATTTCGGTTCTTCTACTTGCCAAGCCTTCACTTTCACAAGTCCAGCCAACACTTGGGTTATCCACTTACAATTGGGGCTCAGTGGGAAACACAAGAATTTTGCCATCACACGTCATGTAACTTTCAGTAAACAATTTAATACTCACAATGAACATGTAGCTTATTCAGTCTCAATGTAATCAAAGGCTTTACATGGATTTTAGTATGAGCTACAACCAAAGTATTTGTCTAGGGGTGACCTACAATACCCACTGATTTCCCTACCTCTCCCTCTGGCGTCTGCCTCTTAATACCTCCTTGTAAGTCAGAATGAGCTGATAGCCTTCTCCGAGAGTATATCTAGCTGCTAGTTCCTATGCTGGTCACCTGGGTCTACAAGGACCCTCTCCATATTGGGAAACCTAAAGGAGAAAAATATAGCAAGCGGTTTCTTTTTATATCCCTGTATAAGTTTGTCATACGACCTAAACCCTTTCTGACAGTGACCTACATCCCCAGGGAATGCCATGTGACTAGAGGGGAGTGGAACAGAACTGGGAATCCTACCCAGAACCCCTAAAGATGGCCAGATATAGGCATCTTTCCATAACATTGAGCATAATCTGAGTGACTGTCACAGGGACACAGGCCTTAGATGTAACACAGAGGGAGGACAAACTGATAGGAAGGAATTCTCGGGGTATCTCCTAGATAAGTAGTCATAGGTTACTTAAAAAATTAGGACACTGAAACAATACATAAAAAAATATATTTGAAAATGCATATTCTGGGAGAAATATAGAAATAGCAGAGAAATTGTTGTTGGCTTTTGTAGGGTAATGATAATGAGTCTTAGAAGGTAAAAAATCAGAAAGTGCTTTACTTAGCAACATATTCTGGGTTAAACCTCACACACATGAAAAAGGCTCTTGTTTTTATTAGCAGATAAAAATATACAAATTATGGACATTTATCGTTCCTTTAAAT
Source organism: Pipa parva (assembly GCA_019650415.1). Taxonomy (NCBI): domain Eukaryota; kingdom Metazoa; phylum Chordata; class Amphibia; order Anura; family Pipidae; genus Pipa; species Pipa parva. The sequence continues at coordinate 7,950 of WMED01015294.1, read as the reverse complement.
AAAGAATTTAAAACATGTCTAAAGGGAATAGACAATAATATAGCATCCACCATTATGGTTTTTGCAGTAATCAGATCCATTATTGAGGGAAAAAGCCAAGAGTAAAGTAAAGCTGGTTTGAATGGTTCCTATTACTAAAGCTTTTATGTAAAGTTACACTGAAGTAATATCCCTATTATGGTTTTAAACTATAAGAATGATTGCTATAAATAAATGTAGGTTCATCGAACCTAAAATAAAACTAAACGGGAAACGCAAGAACATAGAAAATCACAGAAATACAGAAGATAGAGAATTAGACAATGTGTGTGAGAGTATGGTATGAATGAAAAGTAAATGCAATTGCAAATATAAATTTTTAAAGACCCCCAAGCTTTATTGCATGTTAAAATATTAATGATGGTAGATTGCAAAGGGGTCAATTTTGAAACGCATACATGTGTCCCATTTATTTTTCCTTCATTCAGTGTCAAACTACTTCTTCATTTTGACTCTTAGTACAGTTCAAAATGCAAGGCAGAGATTGTTCATCCGATATAGAAATATGTTTAAAAGCAATAAATAGACAGGCAGCCAGACAGATAGATATATACAGTGGTGGCGAACCGTTTTGGCACGGACTGCCGAAAAGATGACGTCATTCACCAGCGCTGTCCCCCGAAGTGCCGGCGCTGATGAGTGACATCATCGCACCTGCGTCGGGGGAGGAGGGCGCTCCTTCAGTGCAGGCCATGGATCCGGCCTGAAAACTGTCAGAAAGGGTCCGTGGCCTGTACTGAAGGCAGCTTTGGTGACGGCTTCTGCATGCCCTCTGCATGCCCTCTTTGGCACACATGCCATAGGTTCGCCATCACTGATATAGGTAGATAGCTGATAGATACAGACAAACAGACAGATACAGATAGATAGACAGACAAGTTAGTGAACTTTGTATCATCTTGAGGCTCCAATAATAGTCACACACATGGTACAGGCTTCGCCCTCTCTTTACTATTTAGCAATAATAATATTATCTAGAAAACAGTGATGTAAGCAATAAAAACCTAAATTTCTCAACTACAGTAAAAATGATTAATGAGGACTACAAAGTAGATATACACCATAAATTCACTTACCTTAACTATACTGTAACAATATAATAATACCAACAAAAAAAAAATGATTTTGACTGAATAAGATTTGAGTGTATTTAAATTGTTCTTAAAGTAAATCCTAATATGCCTGGTTAAGAAGATGGCTTTTAAAAGCAGTATTACCATTGTAAGAAATGTTAGCTTGGAATATCTTTGGTTACTTTTCTCTACGGCAGATCAGGAACATTTGACTTTTAAACAGTGATTCACTGATAAGATGGTGAATAATAGCGGAATGTCATTGTACAAGATAATGAGCTGTTCTCTGCTCTTGTTGTACAGTAGATTTCTCAGTACTAGTTAGAAGATGGAATAGCTAGCATACAATTTGTGCACAGGGCTGAAGCAGTCACAACATATATTTACACAAGATATTTAATGACATCTGTGTGTCATGCATAAATGGGCTTCAATATGTCAGGGGGTAACAGAAATCATTTCAAGGGGCTTATTCATGAGTATGAACATTTGCATAAAGGCAGGGCCAGTTCTAGCACTGGGCGATGTGGGCGACTGCCCAGGGCGCAATCTATTTGAGGGGCGCTGTCGCCCACATTGCCCACCACAAACTTACCTCCTCCAGCGTTACAGCGACGCTCCTCCTCTGAGCGCCGCCCCACAATGAGGTCGTATTCCCCTTACCTCATTGTGGAGCGGCGCTCAGAGGAGGAGTGTCACTGGAACGTTGGAGGCGGTGAGTTGGGGACGCCGGAACATTGCAGGCAGTGAGTTGGGGACGCTGGGTGGGTGTGCGCCCGGGGGGTGTGCGCCGGGCGGGGGGAGGGTGCGCGTGTGGAGGGTTCTGGGGGAGTGTGCACTGGGGAGGGTGCGCCAAGGGGGCGCGGAGGGGCGGTTCAGCCAGGGCGCCCATAGGGCCAGAACCGCCCCTGCATAAAGGTCCAAATTCACAATTATTTGCCACTTCTCAATCTTTGCATATTCAGCAAACTTTTCATGACCAATTTGGATGCTTAGAAGCGGACTTACAGAGCTCTTCAGAATCTGTTGCAAAGTCTTTCACAGAAGTGAAATTGCCAAGGAGTTCTGTGTCACATTCGCCAGTTTTACTTTTCCAGATTAAAAAGTCAAATCAGGGGGTTTATGGCAGGTCTCCCACTGTCCACCTGATTACACCACACTATGCAAAAGACTTCATCTGACACTGTTTGCTTCTTCGCAATTATAATCCTCTGTTTAGTGAATATGGATTAGAGAATTTGCGACTTTCGACATGAATCAACCCAAAGTGATAAGAATTCAATTGAAAACTACAGAATTTATTTCTAAAGAACATATATTACAATATATTACAAAAATTCTTTCTTTTAACAGTGGCAAGTAACTTGGATTCTCTAATGCACTTTAGAGGCAATCAGATAGAATTATACTGCATGGGAGATATTTTCTTTTTTGCAAAGGACTATTACATTACAAACAAGACTGCAAACCCACATCTCTCAGAAAGGATTACTGAAAAGTGTAGCAAACATACTATGCATTTATGTAAAAGAAATGTTGACCACAAAGGAGTACATTATAATATACCATACTGGCTTTATTCAATGAGAATTGATGCAGATCTTAGGAAAATGGAATATGCTAATTACACTGTTCCTGATAAATTCTGGCAATTCAGAGAACAGAAGGGGTTGATCAGCTGGTTTCTGTGTGTAAAAGCCTACGTGAAATGGAAGCCAGTGAAGACTAGAGAGGATTTTTCTGTAAAATGTAGGTTTTGCCAAAATATAACAAGGTGCGTTAATCTATTGTGTGCAGGGTACTCTGGGAATTTTGCATAGTTTATCAAATATCTCTTTGAACTGTGTATATTTATTACAGGACACAAAATTAGCCTAACACTATCTCAAATAATAATGTAACTATAAAGTACTTGTCATTGACTGTTGAAATCAGCTTTTTACATCAGTGTCTCTATCGGTTTACCCCCTACCCCCAAATCTCTGCCACGTCCAGTGGTAGGTTGGTAATGGGATTACAATATCCCTTCCTTCCAATCAGTCCACCAAGCTGTTAGTAACAGGAAACTATGCCAGAACATATAGAAAACTGAACACGTGCTATGTTATAAACCAGAGATGCTGCTCAGTTGCTTAAAAGAAATATAATGAAGCATATGTTTGGTACCACCACAATAGATCCAATGGCTAGGAAAAATGTCATAATGCATTTTTGCTGGGTGGAGCATGCTCAAACAGGGAGCATCACCCTTCACTATGGGGGGAAGGACCCAGAAGTCTCTAAGTGAATCGGTAATGAAGTACTGTATTTGTTTTTTCATTCGATTTTTAGGCTATGCCAAACCAAGAATAAAAGGACAACTTAAACATTTTGAATGTTATAAGCATGTTATAGTGTAGCCACATTGTTGCAACTTGACCTTCAACACTCACTTAAATGATTCATTAATTACATTTGTAAGAACAGAAGTTAACATATCTGGGGAATATATTCTTCTCCACTTGCTTCGCTTCTTTATGTTTAATAGCGCTGAATTAAAAGTGCTTCAAATGAACCTAAATGAATTAGTGTAGAAAAAAACAATAGTTCAGGGCCATGCTGTTTAAAAATGGAACTGAAAATTAAAGAAATAAAATAATCATTGCATTTTCAAATACAGTACATGGAGAATATGGAATAAATTTCAATACAAGACCTATTTAGCAACCTAGGTATATATTTGACTGTTTAATTCCCTGTAACTCTCCCGTGACATAATGCGGCATGCCAGCTTTTCAGCGGCAGAGCTTCCTTTTTTATAGTATTTTTTTTTTTTTTTTTTTTTGCTTCTTTGTCAAATGGGGACATGTGAATCACTATTATATAAAGATATGTTCTTCGTTTGACCTTGACATTACATTAAGTCATATTTTTTTACAAAAAAAAGAACACAGGGTGATCTCTTACCTTTTCTTTTGTGGCATTGAGTCACTTGTGCATAAAGAAAAACCACAGAAACATTCCTCATTTGTCTCATAAAGCATGGACTAGGAATGTTAGCCAGCCTAGTTATTTTATTATCTTATAATTAAATGTATATTTATCTTGGTAGTTTACCTGTAAATTCCATCACATATGCCTAACGCAGGGATAGGCAAACTGCGGCTCTTCAGCTACCTTCTGGTTCTGAGCGTATCTCAATTGCCCCGCCCATGACTTCTGACGCTTCTTCTTGTAGGACATTGGCAGGTCATGTGATCAGGAGCGTGCACTCCTCCCCCCTTGTGACTCTGTAAAAAATTTCCCCAGTGCAGGAAGGAGTGAAATGGTTCCCTCCTTTCAAAGTTTGCTGACCTCTGGACTAATAATGTATTCAATAAACTGCTCAGGTGAATTATCACAGTTTAATATTTTACAGTAACACACAAAAAAAAATTTTCCCATTTGGATTAATATGGCAGTTATTTAAATACAGCAGTTTTAAAAATGTTGAATTGTAAATAAAAAAGTTTACTTTATGAATTGTATTGCCTTCTGTCTTTTTATCTTTACTGATAGCAGCCATGTTGTTCAACAGACCTCACACAGCCCCACTCTTAGCTAAATAGTTAAAAATTATATTTTTCTTTTTTGTCCTGTAACGACACCCTTTTCATGTGTTTTGTGAGATGAAAGAGGATATTTACTTAGCCATTTGAACCTATTTTCCTGTTTTCGCCCATTTTTCACCTGTTTTTTCCCTGAATTTGTCCCTTTTTTAAAAATCGCTAAATTGATGTGGCAAAGTCAAATGGGTGAATTCAGAGCAGTACACCTAGTCGCATTCACTCCTTCACTCTGCTGCTTAGTCAATAGTAGAAGCACCTGTGCACGTGCACTGAAGTGATGTGAAGTGCTCTGTAAGATCGCGACTATCATAGTCTCCTGAATTGGTCACGTATTCACCACATCACAGAGTTTGCTCAATAAGGGAACACATGGAAGTGTTGAATAGATGCAAAATTCGGAGCTTTACACAACTATTCGGCCTTAGTCAATAAGGGCCTTAGTAAGTCGCTGATTTCTTCTTCTTATGACAGGTGCTGCTGTCCTCTTTGCTTCCTGTTTCTGTGTGTTTCAGAGAACAGAGCAAGCGTAGCAGCAGTATTCTGATGCTTGCTATATTCACAGAAACACACAGGAACAGGAAGTGAAAAGAACCACCTCTCCGCACAAATGCCCACACTTTTGATGAGCTTGGATGCTGCAAACAGGGAGCTTTGTGGGGGGGGGGGAGGTTCTGCAGAGCGTGGGATGCCCCTGGGAACGAAAGCCTAAGGGACTTGCCATGAAACTGGAAAAATATTCAAAACTTGTAAAATTATAAAGTTTACAAGAACAAAACAAGAAAAGTGTTTTGCCCATTTCTAAATGTACACATATGTTCTCATGGACATTAACCATAATGTCATTCTTGAATGTTTATAAACCCAAGGCACATTAGCCTAGCATATAAAAATAAAGCAGTGCTTGTTCCTGAAATCATTTTTATAGAGATTACAATATGCAGAAAACTGCTGAAAATTAGCAGATGCTCCATTGTAGATTGTACAATGAGAAAAGCAAAGGATTCAATTACACTTTACCTGACTCAGAAAAAAACACATCAGCACTTTTATCCAACAGAAAAATGTGCATCCAGTGCTTTGACATATTCTTTCTTATATACAGTAGCCAGATTTACAATGATTAATGGATTTGGATTTCTATAGTCCTTCAAACTGATTTCAGGTTGTTTCCTATCCTCTGTATTTCTTATTAAAGTATTGCAATTTCCCTCTGAGTGAATATATATATAATATACATCTTATCAATGAATAGTACATGTTCGTAAGGGAGTATGTTTATAAATATAGCAAGCTTTTCATAAACGCCTTTAATAAGATATTACTGAAATACTTCTATTTTAAAGTTAATGATCAAATGTGCTGAGTAGAAAGTTCAGTGCATTTGCAAAGACTAAACACTGGCAATGCAAAAATCCAATCAGATGTGAGCAAATAGACTCTACAGAATCACTGAAGTAGATCCTTTCTAAGGGAGAATAAAATGGGAATGTACACCTGTATTATCAGCATTCATCATTTTGTATTGTAACTTAGCATATGCAGCTATCAATGTTAACTACCTTGTTCATATACCATGTATTATGTAGAGCAACAGCTACTTGAATCTGGCAAAAGGTACTGCTTAGCATTCCAATCTTGCTCAGTCTTACATACAGTAAACCAGCCTTCCCTATACAAAACACAAAACATGCATTACTGGGTCAAACAGGCATTTATATGCAGATGTTAAAGGAGAACTAAAATGCCGGTTAGTCCAGGGGTGATTCTTTAGTGGGGTGATTAATATACTTGCAGATGCCAGTCTTTTCTGCAGGCATCGGTGAGTATATTATCCATCCCCACTGCTGAAGAATCACCCCTGGATTAACGAGTCTTTTAGTGTAATTTTGGTGCAATTGCAGTCAGTTCTTAGACAGTCCAAAAAATATGAAGCAGAGGCTGCTTCCGAAAATGATAGATTTCACCCATTAAAACATGGGAACTCACAATTACAAAACTCCTCTAGCATATTATTTTGATATTATTTCAATAGAATAAAATGCAGTTTGTAAGAATTGAAAAGTACCTCAATGCAAATATCCACAGTACATAGCACAGATACAATTCCTCCTGTCCATTAGTAGTGATGAATAAGGAATTTAGTGAGAAATAGGACCAATGTAAAAAATGTTTTTCTTGCATTTGCAGCTGGTTTTTGTTTTGTTGTAAATAAGTGTTACCGTAGAAGTAAAACTGATAGATGAATGCTTGAACACAGTATAAGACCTATTTTACAAAGGTAAATGAAAACCATTCTGGACCCAGGTGATAGAAAGTCCGATAAAAGGATTTTTGTGAATATTTATTTGCCTTCATGACTTACAGTAATGAGTGTTGTAACCTTGTGTACACTTTCTTAAATTCGAGCTTTGGCATACCTTAATCATTACACATTTTTGTACCAAGATTTCATTATTTCCCCCCCCCCCCCCCCCCCCCCACTGGTTAAAAACTAGCCAAAATTGCTCCTGATGATGAACAGAACATGGAAAATGAGGGTCATAAAAATCTTTTCTCGGAAATCCTCTGTACATTGGATCCCATCCCCATGAGCTAAACACTATTCAGCAGTGGGAGAAATTCTAAAGCTTTGCTGGTCAGGTTTGGAAATTGTAGAATAAGTAATAGTGATGATGATGCATACTCCCAGAACCATGGACAGCGGGCTTCTATATGTGCTGATATTTCATCATTTAATTCCAATATAATGAATAACAGGGTGCCAGCAGATAAAGTATCAGTGCAGCCATTTAGATGTATTGTTAGTAGATATGTAGCAAATGTACTCATGTGGGGGATGTTTAGTAAGATCATTTGGATTTATTTTGCCGTGTTTGGTAGTTAATTGTTATTTCCCTGTACTTTTCTCTTCTGCTTATATCTATAAGGTCAAAAAAAAATTTTCCCCATAAACAATATTTGTTGAAAGCAGCAAGGTTTCCTTTTCAACAGGAAAACTTTTTCCAATTGTAGCTAAGTGACAATACCAGCGCCACAGGCAATAATGGTTATGCCACACTGATGTAGGGGAACACTTTTAGACAATAAAATTTGCTTTGAGCAGCTTTGCAAATAGGAGAAATAAATCTCTTCAATTAACTAAGGCAATTTTTACTTTTTCTTTGTGGACAGCGCCTTAGAGATATGATGGAATATATACAAACCCCAAAATCAGAAAAGTTTGCACGTTGTGTAAATCGTAAATAAAAACA
>WMED01015292.1:0-13703 GCA_019650415.1 Pipa parva | reverse complement strand
TGCGAAGTGAGCCGAACGCTTCGCGGCTCACTTCGCACTATGGTGAATTAGGGCCTAAGCGCTTATAGTGAGAAATGCATAGGATGTATGCTGAGCTGGAAGCTTTCCAACACATGCTGTATATTTTTTAACATAAACAAATAAAGTTTTTAATCTAATCATGGAGTGCCAGAGAGGAAAATTATAAATATGCCCCAAAATGTGAGTATAACCCTTTTAGACATAGGTACCAATCTTTCATTTATTTATTTTTTTACAATATTTTTATATAAAGAAAATTGAGCTAAAAGTAAGCTAAATAAAAAGAAAGCAATATAATATTAATAAATGAAATACAAGCTCATACCATATTAATTTAACATTATTGGGAAATAATAGACAGTACAAAGGTTACATGGCATAAAAGTAAATAGCATAAATGTCAGGGAAAATATTAAGATAAATTAATAAATCCAACAGATAAATGCTAATGACATTTCATTCACAATACAACAGTACCAGTTATTTTGATCCCATAATTTATAGTCATTCCTGAGCTACATCGTTCAGACCAAGGAATTTACACTTCTACTTCTGTGGTCAACCATAGTGCACTATAATAATAATATTAAGAGCTAAAACGGCATTAAGTGAGGGATGGGAAAGGTTTTCTTAATGTTGCTATTAGAGGATGTTGCTTCAATCAGTTCATAAAAGCAAATATCTCAATTAACAATTCCTGTAATATATCTTTAATCAAGGCTGTTTCAAAGTGTAAAGCTTCCCTATATTATTTTGCACAGTTCCATTGTCATTCACAGGTAATTTTCTGGGGGGGGATGGGGCAAAGTGTTAAAAAAGCAAAAAAAAAAGTCTATATTTGGGTGAAACTTGTTTAGTCTATCTTGTTTTGCCGTGCGGTGAACACTGATTTTATTATAAAAGGAAAAAGAGAGTATGGTATTGCATATATCCAGAAAACCCTTTCTACAAGAAAGGTAGCCAGCATTAAAAGACACATTTTATTTAAATAGCACTGACATATTAGACAATGTTCAGAGAACAGGTAACCATTCACTAGGTCCCTGACACAGTACAGTAGTGCTTACCAAATGAGATTGGGAAAACATGCAATCTCTCTCCATATGTTACACTGGAAAAACTATTAAACTCAGGCCCCAGTGCTGTAAGGAAGCAATGCAGGAAACCAGATTACCCTATATCACTGCATTTAAAGTGTTTGTTTCTATTTCTCATGCAAACATTACAACACCTTAGAGAAGTATGCTTTCTCTGACTGCAGACAAAATAGCAGTAGATGGAAGGGGGTCTAGCCAATCAGATTCCTGCTGAATTCTAAGTAAGGCAGAGGTATTTGAAAGCAATCAGTCTTTCACCCCACCATGAGCTGTAAATGAACTCATGATGTTAATAGTTTGTATAAAGGGCAGGATATTTATGAATAAAAAAAGCTATTTCAAAATATTTTTTTTTGCCTATTATCACAAAGCTAAAAAAAATACCCACAACAGATAGAAAAATGCTGATGCTTTGGATTAAAGGCTACAAACGATAAACTTCAAACTATTTTAATGGAATAAGTGAATGACACAAACACTATACAATATATAATATAAAACTACAATGACCTAGAACATATTTGAAATATGGTTCATACAGCATGAAAGGTATTTTGGGCCACCCTTTGCATATTTTAACAAGGATATAACTTTCTACTTCCCATGAAATCAAAATTCCAGCTAAAACACATATAGGCTTAAGCTTTTCCCTTCCAGGGTGAGGCTAATAATAGCTCACCTGTGTTAGGCGAAAACCAGTTCTAATTTATTAACTATTTAATAGAAGAAAAACCAGAATAAAACATCTGCAATTCCATCCACTGTGTGAATAGCATAAACCTTTTTTGCTGCCACTTGGTATTTACATACATTCACACACTAAGTGGGGCCTGAGAGATATTTATGAAAGTCAAAATTAATTTTGACAACATAACTCTGGAGAAACAGTCATTTTATTTTATTATGCCAGTATCGGTTATTTTTATTGCCATGTCTAAAGTCACATTTTCATGCATTTTTTTACATTGACAATTTGTTTTGATTCTTTATACTGTAAATCAATGGAACCTTTACAAATTTTCCCCTAAAGATCTCACACTCACACAATGGATGTCTCTCTCACATACACTGGGTAACTTTGTCTTCAATACACACTGGATCACAAACACACAATGGATGTCTCTCTCACATACACTGGGTGACTTTGTCTTCAATACACACTGGATCACAAACACACAATGGATGTCTCTCTCTCACATACACTGGGTGACTTTGCCTTCAATACACACTGGATCACAAACACACAATAGATGCAGTGGCATAAGAGAAAGGGATGGATCTTAGCAATGTCAGGGAAAAAAATCAACAGTTTTAGCAGTGGTAGCAATGTGCTTAGAGAAGGAAAGAGCAGAGATACTGTAAATGTTGCTATAGAACATGATTCATGAACACATTATCTATTAGAATGGCAAAGGTGGGAAGAGGGCTAAGTTTAGGGTGGAAAAATAATCAATTATGTTTTAGCAAGATTTTATTTCAGATGGTGTTGGGGCAGGTTGCAGGAGATTGAGTCTGGATTTCAGGTGTTAGTGCAAGGGTGGATAGGAAAGTTTGGGTATCATCTGCATAAAAGTGCTGTTGAAGACCAAATGAACTGAAAATGTCACCCAAAAAAAGAGTATACAGGGAGAGCACTAAAACCACTAGCTAGTAAAAGTATTTCCTTTGGAATATTTGACAACAGTCACACTGATTAATTTAATGCCACTTTTTAAGTATTGTAAAAAAATAACATTTATTTTATAATGTTGATTGACATTCCAAAAATCTAATATGGTTTTCCTTTGTCCATAAAATCTTCAATAGGTTTCACTCCCTGAGAAAGCCAGCACAATTTAACTTCTTTATGACACAGGTTTAATTGGAGATTAACCAACAGAGGTATAATAAAAATATTGAATTTTAAAGCATTAAATAGATTTTTTTCCCTATTTAACAAATTAAACAGTAATTTACTGTTATAATAGAGGCTTATGAGAATACAACCCTATTACAGAGCCTATTATAAAAGGTATTTGAAGTAGAGATGTGTGCAGACCACCATGTTCTCGTTGTGATTTCAGTTCTAATTCCATTGCCTTGTTTCCTTTGCATTTATCTTCTGTTATTTTGCTAAATATTTTGCCAAATACAGGCTTTAAAAATATTTTCATATATGTCCCATGCTCTGTAATATTATAAATATGTAAAAATAAACAAACACAACATTACTTTTTGTGTATCTTGATTTTTTAATGGTCATTGCATAGTGGTTTCATATATTTGGATTCATTTAGAAGTTATACAATACTGCATTATCCTTAATATTACAGAGCATAGGCCATATATGAAAATAATTTTTTAAAGCCTTTATTTGCTTTAAATAGCAAAACCAATAACAAAAGATATGAGGTCACATCCTTATTTCAGAAAAATGACAAATGAGATCAGCCTTTAGAGCTGCACACAAGGAATTTTTAATACTTTCATAACCTTCTAATTCATAACCATAAATTAATAGCTATAGACATTAAAAGGACTTGGAACAAGTGTTCCCCCATGAACAATACCTGTATTGTAGGCCATGTAGTCTCCATCTCACAGAAAGCTATGGAAGCAAGTCAACATTTAAAAAAAAAGTATTATCATCCAAGAAAAAGAATTTGCAGGCCCCAATCTTTTATAAATTGCTGCTCATACTTCAGCTTTAAACTTGACTCTTAAGCAGTACCACAATTACTGTACGTCATGACCCAGTAGAATTATGATAGGACAGAAGTAGTTAAGAGCAAGATGGACAGAAGAATGTTGGATCTGATCACTAAATGTTCAGGGCTGAAATTAATTGGTTAAAACGTCTTGTTACCAGTGAAGAACCTAAATATAAAGAGTGGAGGGTACACTTTGCATGGACATGTGCCAAACAGAGAAGAATGAGTAAAACAGATCATTAAATTTACCTAGCTGTATAGTCTATAGGCAATATGAAATGATCTATCCCAGGAATCAGTTCATTCAGAAACTAAGAAGGGGCTAGAAACTAATCCTAAACAAACTCTAACAAACGTATTTCAACAGTTTGTGCATAAAAGTATTGTAAGTCAATTAATACTACTATTTTTCCTGTATTGTGGTACTATTATAAAATATTCTTCATTAGAAACGATAATCCAGACAAAAAAGATTTTCCATCTATAAAAGAAGCGCAAAAAAGAATACAGGCACACTATGGTGCCATATCACCAAAAACAAACAATGTGATAGTGAGACCCAATGAACCTCAAACTTAAGTGAGGTGGGAAAAAGAAAAATTGGAAAAACACCCAAAAAACAAGATGAGGGAATAAAAATGTAATATATAAGGTAATCACCAGATGTAAGTGAAAAACAGGACCTTTAAACATAGATCTTTTCTCTGTTGTTAGAAATCAATATGTAGTCAACTGCTCTCACACTAGTACTCAGATCTTCAAATGATGGACAGAATAGAAACAATCCATAGTATAATAACGTTTTTAATATAAATTTAAATTATAAAAAGACAGATACTCACAAACCAATGTTGTGTATAAGCATAAAATAGCCACACAAGGGCTGTAGACAATATGCAACTTTCCAGGGTTTCGAATAGAATGTATTCCACTCTCCTACTGGTTCCAACCGTAGTTCTGGGTACCTGTGCCTTCCTCTACGCATTTCACTATTCTATCTGGCTTCCTCGGGAGTTTATTAGGCATAAATCTGATCTTGCCACAGTGGGGTTGGCATGGGATAACATCGAAGTACGGAGTTTAAGGAGGGTCAAGTCTTCACGTTTAAACCCCCACAAGGAGGTACTGGGCTTTGAGGCCAGCACCTCCCAGGTCATGACTCTTGGGTTAACCCCCCACTGATGGCAGCTAGTTGAAACACTTGAAAACACTGGTGGATAACTGGAATTGCAGAACTACAACTTACTGGGTCACATGGAGTTTAGCTTTCCTTTAAAAGCAGAGTAGCGAGACCAAACACTGGGGCTGTCGGTAAAGGCAGTATAAAGCAGACCTAAAGATATTCCAGGAGGCTGAGCTGAAGAGCTGACCCTTGAGGGTCTGCAGAACAAGCTGAAACTGAAGCAGGAATTTCTAAGACGGTACAAGGCAGTTCAGTGGTGAAATCAGCAGCGTTAACAGACATTAGAAGACATTAACGCTGGAGCACTGTTTAGCAGTGCTCAGCCCCTTTTGAATTTGGTGCTACTGACATCATGTGTGACATCAGCTGCTCCGGATTGGCTGGCAACCCGGAAGCGCTGGGTGTAGTGCTCAGCCAGCGCTAGTTGGCAATCAAATGCCAGCAGTGCACAAGCAATGCTGCAGCAAGCAAGCACCGCTTGTAACAACTGTAGCCTGGCCTAAAATAATGGTGTAACTGGTAAAATTTTAGAATGTTTTCAATTTTTGATCACTTCCTGAGAACTCCTTTTGAATTACTAAAATGAATGGTGTAATCATGTAAATATTAAACTCATCTCTGTAATGACACACAACATAAATCTCAGAGGGAAAGCAATATGAGATCAGAAGAACAACTAATGAATGAAATCTCAAGAGTATTATTTCCTGTAATCTACAAGCAGTTAAAGAGTGTAAAAACCGAAGATTTTTATTTATGGGGACATTTAGTTTGGTTTCAAATCATTGGCTGTAAAATAGAGAGTGCAGTGAAGAAGAGCTCATTTTAAGAGCACATTTAACTACACATTAATCTTTTTTTATTATTGCAACTTGATTTGCATTCAGATGGAATTCAGGAAGCATGTCAATCACTTTTGTCAATTATATGGTCTTAGTTATCATGTTTCTATACATACTTATATACGTATACATTGCAAATGGTTTGATTTTAACATGAAATAATTTTGTAAATCTTTTAATAAATACCACAATATATACAATCTATAAGAGATAAAGGCAAGGGAGTCTCAGGAGAGTTTTGAATTACAATAATGAAATGTTCTGTAGTTCGTTGTTAGTACTGTAGAATTAAAGGGGTGGTATTAGTATAGGGAAAAGGGGTGCAGGAATTTGAAGTTCCCAGCTGAATAACAGTTGTGGTATTTTTTTTTCTGTTTCAGCCTCAATTTTTCTTTAGTCCAACACTTTTTCTTTAGTCCTCTTAGTTCTTAGTTTATAGTCCCATTTCCTAATTTGTATTATGATAATGATGATAATTATTATTACACCTACAGTCCAAAGGTCAGGAGTTGAAGAGGAACAGATACTCTTCTTTTGCACTATAATTTTCTACTGGAAACTATATTTAACACTACTAATATCTAACAAATAGACATTACTGATATTATAATAGTAGCTAATTAGGCATAGGAAAACTATATGTTTACTAGTATTTCATGATTTATCTTTTAGAAGGTGGGCAGGAGTTTTTTTCCTTTGTAAATAAACAACTGCTAAATCTATCCAGCATCTTCATCACTTTCTCATTTTCAAATCACAGTTACTTTATTCCTTCCTGACATAGACTGGAGAAGAAACAAGATGTTCTATACTGTGTATAACTGACATACTTTAACTAAATTATATGCTGCAGATTCATTTTTACACAACATTACCATATGGGGAAAAAATAACCAAACACACAAAAAAAAAACCTGAAAACAATGACTATTTGCAGTACAACATGTAACACTATAATATCTAGCAACAGGGATCAGAACTGAAGGATCATATGCAGAAATGCTAGAACAAGCATTCTTTAAAATAGTTATTATTCCTGGAAAATATATTAAAAAGAACATCATAAGAATTTACTGTAAGTCAGTTTAATCATTAAATAAAATAAATAGTAATAAAAATAGTAATAATGAATTAACAGGCTCATCAATTTTAATGTATTTGTTTCTATACTGTATATTTTTTATATTATGCAAAATGTATATAAATAAAAAGAAAAATACGCTTTATAGAATATTAAGCCAATATGGCTCACCTTATTTTAAGTGCATTTGGAAACTAGGGTACTGCCCAACATTCCCAGCTTCCCTTCTACCTATTATCAGAACTCCATCTCCTGATCCTTAACCCGCTGAGAAGCTATCCTGTAGAGTAAAATTATTTCTTTGTGATATCCTATTAGATGTGACATATGTGCCTTGTTCTTCACATTCCCAGCCTTTCTCACTTCCATTGCTGATATGAGTTTCATACTAGAATAGAACACATCGAAGTAAGAAACACTTCCCTGTATATAGAGTCAATGTGAATAAGTACCATTTTTTTTTTTATTATAAAATTTGCAGATAATTGACTTAGTTTCAGTGTGTCAGCTGCAAGCCTGGATAAAATTAACTTTTGGACACAAGGAAGGAATTTACTATATTGTATAATTCGATCGCTCAATCCACAGCCAGCAGTATAGAAAATAGCGGGTGCTAGGGAGTAAGAGGCCCAAATATTGCATATAAACAAACGAAGGCTCCGGCACTCCAAAAACGGTAAAATCATCCAAAATTTATTAAAGCAAAGTTAAAATCCAAGCATCATGGTGATAAAATAAAATAGAGGGTGCTCTTAGATTTTATTTTATCACCATGATGCTTGGATTTTAACTTTGCTTTAATAAATTTTGGATGATTTTACTGTTTTTTGAGTGCCGGAGCCTTCGTCAGTTACTCAATGCACTGAACAGAAAATTTCAGTTATACACAGACAGTCCAAAATGAGTTGTGTTTATATTGTTTCCATTGACTGACCTAACACATGATTTAATCAGCTAACTGATTTAAAGGGTATGAAAAGTTTAAATAAAATACTTATATTTGACATGTATACATATAGAAAGCCAACTTAAACATTAAAATATAAAAACCATTTTGTGATCAGTAGTACTTGCCTCTTGTTTAAACAGACCTGCTCCCACAGCTTTTCTGTTTACAGGCTCTTCCTGTATAGTGCCAATAAGCCCCGCCTCCCGAGTGGCATTAAACAACTATTCAGAGAGTGTAGAATAACTTTCCCTTCTTATATAAAGCCTGTTCCTATCCTGGAGCATGCACAGATGAAAGCTGTTTGACTGCTTCTGCAGTCAGCTGTGAAGAGAAGAAGTTAGGGAAATGAGTGGGCGTGGCTCCATGCAGCAGTTAAATTGTTCAGAAGAAGAAAACAGTTACAGAAGGATATTGAGCCCTGCTGAATTAAAAGGTGAGGCAGGAGTTTATTAACCACTATATTGCTTGACTAGATAAATGGGGCTTTCTGTATAGACAGGGTTTACATAACCTTTAAATGCACATGAATGCATGTTAAGAGTACAACATATTCTTTTATATAGAACTCGAGCTAATTACAGTAAGCATTTTCTTTTTTCTCCACATGTAGCATAAAATCAAGATGAGAAAAAACAGACCTTATTCTGTTTGCAGCAGCTAAGTTCCATCAAATAAACATATTTTATGAGGGATCAACAGAAACATACAAAATTAGAACCAAATAATTCACTGAAACTCCCCTGTTCATCCTTACAGTGGATTTGAAGAAGTCATTGAGGAGATATAAATGAAATTACATGTTTTATTTGCTGCCTTCTGTGAACTCATTTGCCTTTCAACGCAAATTACCTTGAAAATTGTAATTTAAATACAGTGATGTTTTGAGGCTAAACAAACATAGCGTTGGAAGTTATATGGTTTTATATACTGTATATATGTATCACTTTTTACATTCCTTTTTATCTATTATTTTCTTTACTACAGTTAAAAGAGAATTTGTTTTTTTACATCTGTGATTATATGCTGTGAATTAAATTAGATAGTTGAAACATATACTGCTTCTGAATATGTAAAAGACCTTAAGTGAGCAAACTTATTAGGATCACCATTCAGAAAAATAAACGAAATGAGAAATATGTTTGTTACATGGCTTCTAATGAAGAATAAATCAACAAAACAGTGCAAGCACTAAATGTAATAGTCTAAATGAAAATCCAATTCTTCAAATATAATGTGCTGCTCCTCTTGGATAACAGGAGTTATTCTCTCACTCCACTCATGAAACGATAATCCAGACAAAAAAATTTTTCCATCTTTAAAAGAAGTGCAAAAAAGAATAGAGGCACACTATGGTGCCATATCATCAAAAACAAACTTTTTGACCTATTGGCCTATTTCAGCAAAAAATGGCCAAAAAACAGCCGAAAAGTCATTTTCGGCTTTGGTAAACTTTGCCCTTAGTGTTTTAAATATATCATATATTGGGGGATATTTATAAAAGTTGACATTTTTTTGAAGACTTAATCCTAGAAAAACAGTGTTTTTTTTATTATGCTGGTATTTATTTTAAAAAAAGCTGTTGTCATGTTGAATGCCAAGAAGTTGTTTTTGATCCTGTAAAAATCTGTGTAAACCTTTATAGATATTTTGGAAAGCAAAAAAGAATATAATTACATCTTAAAATCAACTAACAACAATGAAAACCTACATTGGTATTATAAACCATAGCATCCAATCAATGATTAGATTTGATCAATTAAATGAAGGAGGAATAATTAAAGCTTCTGTTTGCTATAAGTTATACCAAGAGTATAAATCTGCACATATGCTTTTTATTATACTCCTTAATGTCACATCTGTCTGGTACCATAGCAACCCTCTGAAATCTGTGGCTGAAGCTTTATCTTCAGGAAGACTCAGGGGAGGACCTTCGGGGTGCAGGCCCCTGGGAGGTCCGCCACTGGGAAGACTACAATTCTATTTAGTTTCCATAAGGGAGTTAGTATGATACACAATAGCATTCACATAAATTTTGTACATGTTATTTATAGCTGTGTTATTTCTTAAATCTTTGTTCTGAATCTATCTTGTTTACATTTAAATTGTCTGCTGGTTACTAAGGTCATTTAATCCAGGATTTTAACGAGAAAAGGAAGAAGGAAGTGAATATAAGGTTGCAAAACAAAAAAAGAAACTGAAAATTAAAGCAAAAATAAAATAAAAGGCAATTCTTTATTTGTCTTTCACATTCTAAACAATAATGTTAAGTGAAAATGCCCCTTTAAGTTTCCAAAATAATGAGGGTTAAATGCTTACATTTCTTATCTAGCAATGTAAAGTCATCAACAAGAATAAGTAGTAGATAACTGAACTAGTTACATCTTTGTTTTTAAATAAATCGCAGAATATTCTGTGCTGCCATGGTACACCACGCATGAGTAATCTGCCTATAACACCACCATGCCTTATGAGTTCTTACATTACATGAGGCCAACAGTAGGAACTACACAAGATTTCCCTTCAGATCTAGCTGTTCACAACTGTCATATGTTAAAGGCTGAAAATCTAGTAATGGTCTGTGAGGAAATTAATCAAGGGGAACAGTGGCAGAGGGAGTTACTCTGAAGAAGGAATACAGGTCAAAAAAGTTTAAATGTGAGCTTGAAAGTTTTCTGCAAATAAATGTGAAGTGATGGTACTTTTAGCTTACAGTGTAAATTTGCTCAGTGATGTCATTAGCCATTTATAGGGTTTTAAATAGGGTTTTAAATTATTGGTACCAGAAAATTCAAATACTATATCGTATTATAATAGTTTATCAGTCTACTGCAGAAAGCACATTTTCTTGTTGACTTCTGTTGGCTGATAAAACCAGTTCATAGCAATGAATGCATATCCACATTACCTTGTGTGCAGAGTAGACCACCAGCTGTAGTATTACTATAGTGTAGTTACTATTAGAGCAGCCTGTCTGATCTGGATGATTGCTAATATAGTAACTGGTGCAGTATTAGAGGCTGAGGGGGGAATTCACCATTGAGCGAAATGAGCTCCGAATCATTCGGCTCACTTCGCACATGGTGTTATGCGCTTGCTGATGTCCTGCATGCGGACATCAGCGAGCACTTTAAAGGGATTCCAGTCTCGGCTAGGCAACTCTTTTGGTCTCACCGAGACTGGAATCCCTTTAAAGCGTTCGCTAATGTCCGCATGCCGGACATCAGTGAGCGCATAACAGCATGTGTAAAGTGAGCCGAAGGATTCGGAGATCACTTTGCTCAATGGTGAATTCCGCTGAAGATTTTACTGATCTAATGTCTGAAAAGCTCCATGTGCTGTTATCAGTTATATCATTGATCATGTTATCCGTCTTAAATGTGGTTGTCAGAAAATCCTTTGGACTTGATCAATTACAGTGTGTTTCATTGCTTTACCCAAAACATTAACAATGTGAATATAAATGAGCATAATTACAGTATGTGATAAATATAATTGTTTGAAGAATTTTTTTTTGTATAAACTGCAATCAGCTGCAAGTACTAGCAAGTTTGGAGCTACTGAATACCTGCACACAGTAGGCAAATTCTACACAGTAAAAATAGAATTCAGATATGCTAAATATAGCTTTAAAACACCAGTAAAACCAGCAAATGGAAAAAGAAATGAATTGGAATGTAATTTATTCCTGCATAGTCCTTTTAAATGTGATCTTTTAAGCTGATTTACTCAGTTTTACTGTTTCTTTTTCTTTCATTCTCTCTTCTGGTTGCTTCCATCCTTTACCTGATAAGTAAACAAACCTCCTCCCAGTCCCATTATTCTGTTTTTGACTGCTGACTTAGAACACAGTTCGGTGGCTCAGTGGTTAGCCCTTCTGTCATGCATCGTTGAGCTCTGGGTTCAATTCCATGGATTTCATCTCCATAGAGTTTGTATGTTCTCCCAGTATTTTCTCTAGGCACTCCGGTTTTCTCCCACAATCCAAAAACATGTGTGTGTGACTGAATAAGGAAACTAGAATGTAAGCTCCACAAGGCAGGGACTGAAGTGAATGATGAATCTTTGTAAATTGCTGCGTAATATAGTAGTGCTATATAAATGAATACATACAACACCAAAACAGTTATCCGAACCAGTACACACTATTGAGTTCTTATTGTAAAATAATTTCTACCTTATTCTCATACTACAAAAAAACCCCAAAAGGCTTACAGAATTATAAGAAGAAAAATAAAATAGTAACCATTTCATTTATTTTTACTGATTAATGTTACTTTTTAGTTCTTGTTCAGTTCATTACAAAAGGTGACTTCAAACTGTTGAACAGTAGATTACTTTTATCATTCCTCTAGTAACACTCATAAATCTTCAAGGTATACATTTGATAAGTGTCTTGCCATATGCTGTAGTAATAGCCCCATCATCAATCAAACTATAACAGGAAAATTGAAAACACTGTGAACATATTGTCAGATAAAAGGAAGGGTTTTCCATGAATAAGCATTAAAATGTGGCATTGCCTGAAACATTACATTACCATAAAGTTACCGTATGATTATTACAATAATTATAACAACTGCAGTTCCCAGCATCTCTTTATGGTGAGGATATACCAAAATTATCCATTCACATTCAAGGCCAAATGACTCCAAATGACCCCAGAGGGTAGTGTGAATACTAGCAAAAAATAACAGATTGGGAAAACTCGGAAAAGAAAGGCTTTCAGTGCAAGTTTTTGAAGGCGAAACTGGAGGCTTTGAAATTTTTACTACTGATAATCTGTGGTATATTGTCACCAGAGAATCTAGCAGAGATCTAAATACTAATATATATATATATATAGATCTATATACTAATATATATATATATATATATATATATATACAGTATATATATATTTTTATATATATATATATATATATATATATATATATACAGTATATATATATGTTAAGACAGAATATATATATACACTACTGCTGCCTCTCTGGTGTGGCATGTGGTACCTGTATTATTTCAGATACTACTATTTTTGAGGCCCTTGCTCTAAGCATATGGCCCAAGTCCCTGAACTAATTTTTAAGGGCCTTCCATCTACTTCTAACAGTCAGCTGTGCATCATGACCGCTGGGTCCTTTCACCAGCTATAGAGTGCAGCACCGCTAGTGTCTGCCAGCTTCTCTAATGCTGGTAAGTGCTGGGCTTCATAAGCCCTGTCTTTCCGGGTTCAGGCAGTCAACCCTGGCCGCTGATGTCACCCATTTCTAAAATACTTTTTAATGTTCTTATTTGATCTTTTCAATGTTTTTTTTTTTTTTTTTTTACCAAGGACAAAACTGTGCACTCGAATACCTATGCTGATCCAGATAAATTTTAACCAATCAATAAAACAACATAAATCCTATGGTTATTCAGTTCAACATATGGATAGACATACAGTATAGTTGCTGCCTTATATTTGCCAATATACATCTGCCTTTCTTTTATATTTGTCCTTAAGTAAATGTGCTTAACCATTTAAAATAAATTTGACTCCCCCTCTTTGTATATACTACGTTTTGTATGTACATCATGAAATCTTCTTTTCTTTAACTATTTCATTTATCCTTTATGATCTCAGTTAGCCCTGACACAGATAATAGGGGAGGGGGCTGCATGAATTGTGCCCTGGCCACAGCGGACGGGATTGGCTATTTAGATAGCAGGGGAGGAAAGTGGGGGGAGCAAAGTGGAGGGATAAGTTAAAATCATATTAGAGAAGGAGTTAGGGGCCATTTTAGGAAAGCTGGGCTGAGGAGTTAAATCCCACCCACCCTTCCCTATTTTTAGGAAGTGGAAAG
>WMED01015291.1:0-13703 GCA_019650415.1 Pipa parva | reverse complement strand
CGAAGTGAGGCGAACACTACGCGCCTCACTTCGGAGCTTCCTGAATAACCCCCTGTATCTCTGCAACAGCAATGTATTCTTATGGGTATAAACTGACTTCCAATGTTTTTGTTGTTTAGTGTTTTTATCTTTGCTAATTGTGGCCATGTTTTATATGCCATTGTTTTCACTGGAACATAACATAATACCCATTCATTCCCCCGTCTGCAATATACTACAGAACTAAACCAAATTAGTAGTAAAAAGTGCTCTTTCATTAGGGATAATCCCACCTCTAAGGTCCTATCTGTCTGCTCTGATCCCACCAGGCGCTCTTGCTAAGAACCCTGGAGAACTACTGTCATTTGGCTCACCATCATTCCTCAGTGGTACTCTCCCTAACCTTTCTGTCTACTCAAACTGCAAATCCATGCCCCTTATATATAGAAAGTTTTGATTGTGGTTGGGATTTGGTATAATTGCTCATGCCCATTTGTTTACAGTGTATTTTTCTCTTTGCATGCCAGGTTCCCTTTATGCCCAACTAAAATTTCAGAAACGCCAGCACTATGAAAGAGCACATGCAAAAAGAAAACTTCTCTTTGATGAATGGGGATATTGTAACATTCAGAGACATTCATATTTCCCTCTAATTAGATTATCATCTCTGCTTTTCAGCAAGCTGTGTAAAGCTATTTTTCACTGTGCTTCTCTCTTTGTGCTGTGCGTGTGACACAGAGTACAACCTTTTGTACTTTGACTCCTTGGTGTTTGGCCTTAAGAGATATTCCAGCGTGATGTCAACAAGTATAAAAAACCATGAGGATGAGGTGTCCAACATACAGAACAACATACAAGCCTTAAAACACCCCAACTAGTAATAGGATTGCTGTGAGAGTAAAGTGAATTTACTGATTTATCTTTTAAAGTGCAAAATTCCAACAGCTTTGCACAGTGAGCTAAAAACTATTTAATGCTATAAGAAGTTTTTAAAAAAATATTCTCCATCATCCAAAGCATGCTTTTGTTATTATTCAGCTTTATTCAGTTGTAATCAGATTTCATATACACAGTTGGCATCCCTGGCATTGTACCTCTCCCTCTGTCCAAACCTTGGAAATATTATAATTCCTCACCCAACATACCCTGAGCATTTTCCCAGATTACTGAAAAGAAAATATTCATGATGAAGTTGCTGGTGTCTCTCACAGTAAGTCTATCAACTGGTTAGTTTGTCTTTTAAATTTTCACCACATTTCCCCTGTCATTTTTTGTTCATTGCGCTTGTTGTTGATTCAATCTAGAGATGGAAAAATGGTAATATTGAAAAAGATTGATATAAAAAATATTGATGCATTAAAACCAGCACCCTTTGCAGTGTTTACTATGAGGATCAATTCTGTTTTTGATCAATAATGAAATCACTGATATTTTTCATGGGAAAACTGATCTGACAATGGCTAAATTGCAGAACCATCTCCATGAAGATTAATGGGTTTGCACTACCCCGAACCAGGAAAACACCTTTTATTGAGCTGCAACATCCATGACAATTTCAGCCCATGGTTCAGATTTTACAGTAATAACAAACCAATAGGAATCACTCTAGATGGATAGAATGAAAACAAAAGAATATTCTGCACAGTGTTTAACAACAAGTCTAACAGACTTGAGAAATGATCTTAGATAGTAGATTTATTGAACTGTTTCAAATCATGGCATTCTGTAGTCACAGTAAATTTGACATGGTGGAAACAAAAATCTGATTAGTTGGCTGATCTTCCAAAGAGAAGAAAACTGCCCAGATTTGAACTGAGGGTTATTGCAGCCACTGATGTGGAAACAACAGGAGTTTCCATTAAAACATCAGGAGGTCATAAAGACTAAAAGGGTAATTGCATTTAGCTTCTGACTGCCACACATCTGCTTCCCAGAGCATTTGTGTTATTCCGTGCCCTATGAATATAAACCAGTAGGCGTTGGGAAATTATCTTTATTTTTGTTTAGAATTTTTAAAGTGTATTGCTTTAACAGTAACCCATTTCTTAGGAAAAAAAACAATATGAAACATATAGGTGATGTTGTATACATTTCCTATGCTTCGCTGATGAAACATATCCAAGATTCTAGTGGACTGAAAGAACAGTAATAGTGTGCATTGCCCCTATGTGGGAGGTTTATCAAACACCTACATTAGTGGTAAAACAAATTGCTGTTAAAATATGGAACAAAAGGAAGGAAAATGAGATAAATAGGCAAACTGGTTGAAATGTGTCAAACAATGAAAATGACTGGGGTGAAATATGTTGCTGTGCATTTTCCCTTGGCTATATGCTTTGTTGCGATAGCTTCATTACTGCATCATGCTATCATAGTGAGTTAAGATAATAAGATCATTTAGTAAAGGTAACTGCAGTTTGATGGAAAAACTACTTACAACACATTGTGGTCTCCTAATGGGTTGTGTCAAATGACAAAATTGGCTTTTTTGCCTCAGTCAAAATCAGTTCTTCTAAATTCATATTATGGTTTGGGTAGGAAGAAGGATTTAGCAGTAATTACTGTGGTTTCTTTGTTATCTATAGTTATTATAATTATAATTATGGTAACAAAGAGTAATGACAGCCAAGGTGTGCATAATAGGTTCCATGAAGTGATTTTAGAAAAATTATATTTAAAAGTTTTCAACATGTAGCTTTTCGTCTGTTTTGAATGCCGGGAGCTGCACATGCTCCTCACACTGTTACTTTTAGTAAAACAAGTGTAACTTAGTAGCATTGGTGGAGCTGGATGAAATGTCATCGAGTTTTTATTTTAAGTAATAAAAAAACTACTTTCCTTTCATAGTATATATATACTATACAGAGACAAAAGCTTGTAGGAAGTTCGTATCTGGGCTCATTTTTTACATGTAGTGTGTATAAAAAGGTAAAGCTGTCTAACCAGCAACACAGTTACCAGACTTAAAAAAGCCAAACCAGTATGGGAAAGGCGATATGGGTCTGTTAGCAGGTCTACTGTAAAGGATGTCTCCAAGCCCCCTGGAGCAGGGAGGAGGTCCCATGGACCCTAGAATGACTGGGGGTCAAATATGTTATGGAGACCAAATTAATCACAGTGGACTAAGACCAGAAGAACCTAGGAACCAATGATTCTACCACACCTCTTCCTTGCTTGTTACTTGGCTTTGTAGTTTGTGTTCTAATTTTTTCAGTTTGGACAGTTTATTGTTGGTTTTGTTTTTTTCTTGCTAGCTGGCTTTTGAAGTAATTGTTTGCTAGTTGTTCGCTTGTTTAAAGAGAAAGTAGAAGCTAAAACTATTTTTTTGTTATTGTAATATACAATGCAAAACCTAACATTTTTATTATTGACTGTTATTACATTTTTTTATAAACTCCAGCCATTACACTGAACTCCCTGGGTCAGCAGCCCAAGAATGCTCAGTAGAATTACTGTTGCAGTCGCAAATAGTTCCAGATTTAAAAAAACTAGTTGCATTGTTTTTCCAGGAAAGAAGCACAACATTTGCTTAAAAACAGCTTGAATATATACCACAGAGAAGGTTGAAAAATTGTAATCTTGAAATGTTACTAATACTCTGCAGTGGGTGAATGTTTCTCCAGGTGCAGATTATAAGAGGAAGTCAATAATTTAGATATAACAGAAAAATAATACGAAACACAAAACAATAGAGTAGAAAAAAAATATAGCAAAATAGTTTCAGAACTTTCAATTCCCTTTAAGTCGTTTGTTTATAGTTAGATCACTTTCTTTCCTTATACAGGCTGTTTGGGTATGCCGTCTCACTGTTTAACTTGGAGAAGCATTACATTCTGTGCCTAAGCAGATATATTTTTTGGAAATATACAGTTTATGGTTTTAACTTTTTTGTTAATAGAAACATATGCATGTGGTTTTGCTGCCTAACGTAAAACATTACAACTTATTCAGCAAAACCTCATGATTTATAGGCCTTGGGACATTGTGGCATGGATTTAGGACAAATCTATAATGCCAGGTCCTAATTTTGAATGCTAATCAATAAACAGTGCATGTAACAAAAGGCCAGTTTACTCCAGTCTTGCTTTAGTATCCAAAGCTTCAGCCATTCTGTTCATTTGTATAGCAGTGGTTTTCTACCTGTCATAACACCGAGTATTGTTTTTTCTCAAACAAAAAAGATGGGTTTATAATTGTATATTATCACTTGGTGCTGTTAAATCTTGAAGTCAGCAGGGCAAAACAAACCCAGTTCTGAAAATAATATAGGCAAGAGAGTTAGGTAATGCTGACAGGTGTTCATGCCAATTTGACACTGTTCTTAAACACAAACAATTGTGCAACTCAGGTGTATTGTCTAAGCACATGATTTTGTTTGAGTGATGTTCTACCTGAAATGTTTTCTACTTATAATTGACTGCTGAAGTAGCAAACCTTAATCACTGGGAGTGTCTATATTGTTCCTACTATCTGGGTACAATTAAAAAAAATAATCTTGTTGCAACAAGTAAATTACTGCTCAAGTGAGGAAACACAGATTATAATGTTGCTCTATTTATGGCTTCTGTGCACAAGTATTTACTTGTAGTTTCCAGACAGGTTGATTTTGGCAACCTTGCTATATATATTATGATCTTCATTTTCATAATAAAATTAGTCTTGGATTTAAAGATTTAAATTCAACTTGTTTATGTGGGAGCAACATTTCCTTCTATTGAGAATTCTACTCAATCCACAAACAGTACTTAAAGCATTTGGACACCATAAATGATAAACAGTTGCTGATAGGTAGTAGGGTAGGGAATGATGCTTGAACAAGTAGACGTGTTGTTTTTTTTTGGTGGGACAGAACAAAGCAGACAACCAGATCTGTGTCAGTCTTAATAAGAGAGCAATCAGGTTTTCTTTCTGTCTTCCATTATACAATTTCTTGCTTTCTGTTCCAGACTTCTGTAGCTTATGATAAACTGAGCAATTGTTCAGTTTTTTTACCATTTGTTTTTATTTTATATACTTAGAAGCCTCTAAAAGCACCGCATTGTCTACCCTTCGTTAGTGCCAGTTGCCCCAATTATGGATTTTAAAGATAACATAGTTAGATCAAATAGTGTGCATGAACCTCTCTGTACTGGTCATGTGAAAGCCTTTTGTTGCATTCCTATGAATGTTTACTGTATATTGTTCTTGACTTTGCCTGGCTATGAATCCTGCCGCCTTTCTCAACCTTTGATCTTACTTTTAAATATGTCAAAAATGTCCTGATTTGCCACAGTTGATCTCAGCTCTTATTTCTGACCCCAGTCTGCTCTGGGTTTGCTCTAGCCACCTTCAATTTCAAATCTTGCATATACGTATGTATGTAGAATTTTATTTATAAAGCGCCACAAATTCACACAGCGCTGTACAATTCAGCAATACAAATATAATACAGACATGGGAAAAGTGCATTAAACAATACAAGTATAATATAATATCACAAGGATACTTCACTGTAAGTACTAGGTTGTGGTTGACACAAGAGGTTGGAGGTCCCTGCCCCGTAGAGCTTACAATCTAAATGGGAGGAAGACTTACATAACTAGATAGATTTGTATGTGGTTTTTTTTTTTTCAAAAGAAAAGCAACAACAACTTTTCAGTTTCAGAACTGGGTAAAATGGTGTTATTTATTTGACTAATTGCATTTCATATACTGTATTTAGCAACACTGCATTCTGGGAAATCATGAGTTAGTTTAAGTTTTTTTTTATTATTGGTAGGTTACTGGTAAAATTAGCTACTACTAAGCACTGAGGAAGTGCTGCAGGGAGAAAGACTGACAGTTCTTCTTTTGTAATATTATTGTACAAGAACTACTTTGTAAATCACCCCAACTTTGTGTTAATTTTCTAAGTACAGAACTCAGACTCAATGCATCACTTACTTTACCACATGATCTCATTTATTCCTTATAATCTAAGGAATAACTTTGGAAAATTTCCAAGAGCAAGGCTAATTTATTAAGATATCATAATTTTTCAATGATTACGCTGCTTTGTAAACACACAACTTGTATTATACAAGATATTTGTTGTAATTATAGTGTTTACAAATGTATACAATGTGAACTGCAATTCCATAAAACAATGTTTTCTCTGTTTAAATAGAAAGATACAGTGCTGGCCAAAAGTATTGGCACCCCTGCAATTCTCTCAGATAATACTCAATTTCTTCCAGAAAATGATTGCAGTCACAAATGCTTTGGTATTAATCTCTTCATTTAATTTGTCTTCAATGGAAAACCACAAAATTGTCAAAAAGCCAAATTGGATATAATTCCACACCAAACATAAAAAAGGAGGTGGACAAGAGTATTGGCACCCTTAGAAATATCATGTGATGCTTCTATAATTTGTGTAATTCACAGCACCTGTTACTTACCTGTGGCACATAACAGGTGGTGGCAATAACTAAATCACTCTTGCAGCCAGTTGAAATGGATTTAAGTTGACTCAACCTCTGTCCTGTGTCCTTGTGTGTACCACATTGAGCATGGAGAGAAGAAAGAAGACCAAAGAACTGTCTGAGGACTTGAGAAGCAAAATTGTGAGGAAGCATGAACAATCTCAAGGCTACAAGTCCATCTCCAAAGACCTGAATGTTCCTGCGTCTACCGTGCGCAGTGTCATCAAGAAGTTTAAAGCCCATAGCACTGTGGCTAACCTCGCTAGATGTGGATGGAAAAGAAAAATTGACGAGAGATTTCAATGAAAGATTGTGCAGATGGTGGCTAAAGAACCTCGACTAGCATCCAAACAAGTTCTAGATGCCCTGCAGTCCAAGGGTACAACAGTGTCAACCCGTACTATTCGTCGGCGTCTGAATGAAAAGGGACTCTATTGTAGGATACCCAGGAAGACCCCACTTCTGACTCAGAGACATAAAAAAGCCAGGCTGGAGTTTGCCAAAACTTACGTGAGAAAGCCAAAAATTTTTGGAAAGAATGTTCTCTGGTCAGATGAGACAAAAGTAGAGCTTTTTGGGAAAAGGCATCAACATAGAGTTTACACTCTATGGAACAAGTTCCCTACAGTCAAACATGGCAGAGGTTCCCTGATGTTTTGGGGTTGCTTTGCTGCCTCTGGCACTGGACTGCTTGACCATGTGTATGGCATTATGAAGTCTGAAAACTACCAACAAATTTTGCAGCATAATGTAGGGCCCAGTGTGAGAAAGCTGGGTATCCCTCAGAGGTCATGGGTCTTCCAGCAGGACAATGACCCGAAACACACATCAAAAAAGACTAGAAAATGGTTTGAGAGAAAGCACTGGAGACTTCTAAAGTGGCCAGCAATGAGTCCATATATTCTGACAGAATTGCAGGGGTGTCAATAATTTTAGCCAGAACAACAATCCCCCCCTAGTAATAATTTAGGTTTATTTTCATAGATTTGTCATTGGTTTGAATTATATAGACATGTTCAAAGTCCATGATATAAGTAAATATCTGTACAGAAAATGTGAAGTCGTGGAGTCAAAACTGGAGTTCAAGGTGCATCCATCCTGCCCCCAATTCCCAACAACCAGTCCCAACACACACAGTCCATAGTTTTTGGAAAGGACTGCCAACTGTCAACAAGAGCTTTCAGCATCATCTTATCCATGTCACACCACTAATTAGTGCTGGTAATCCAAAATTGGGAGGTAGTCACACAATATGTTCTTACTGCTGAGAATCCTTAGTATCCCTAGTATTCCTTACATTGAAAAATGCCGCTCACACCAAAGAATTACATACTATTTGTTTACCTTTCACAACTAAATAATTAATAGCTAGATAAAGTTCCCTTTTGGGCCTCACCTGACTTAGCTTTGAGCCTCACAGGTGAGGCCCACCTCACAGTTTGATAACCACTGTTCTAGATCACTCTACTGATAAACAAAGTGTTTTATACTGTGAATTATTATCACAATCATTGCTGCCATCCTTCATCTTCACTCAAACCATCTGCCTTTTAAATAAATATTATTATTATTATCTACTGTGAGACTGAAAACAAAATACAAATTGTCTAGTTAAAAAAACTGTTTGAAAAGAAAACAAAGAAATGCACTGTACTAATATTGATGATAAAATATAAAGTTAGAACTTATTCTAGTATAGTTGCATAGGTTGTTTAGGTTAGAGCCTAATTAAGGTGAATAAATTATTAAAAATAGTCGTGCGCTAATTGTACTAATTGTCCTGGAACAAAATTTAGACATTTAAGGGCAAAATGTAATAAACTCAAAAAGGCTGATTTCATTTTATCCCCTGTAGATCTTGACTGTTTGATCGACATTTTTCGATCATTATTTACTGATCAAAACTTTTCAATTGAGTTTTTCGATGGGATTTTTCGATGGAAAGGTAGCCATACTACTAGTATGTGTAAGGGTTCGGTACCGAGATGTAGAGGAGAAAGAGGTTTCTGGTAGAAACCACACTGAACTTGGTGCTAGCTGTCTTAGGGCGCGGAGTCTAAGATACTTTCCGGTCTTCACCTTTAACCCCCGCAAGGGGGTACTGGACTCTGCTGCCGAGAGTACCCAGGTTGCGGCCCTAAGTCAGCTTTTCAGTGGTGGTTATGAATATGGCCAAAGTACAGGACATAGGTACAGTGGACACAGGAACAGGACACCAGACACTGGACTTTGGTACAGAACTATGGACACAGGACTCTGGTGCAGGAGCGGGTAACTAAAGCTTAACCAGGCACTAGCAGAACAGGCAAACTCTTTAATGAATAAAATTAGTGATTCATAAAGCCGACAAATACTATGAAGTTGTATTTTTAAATTCGGCCTCCGGGACTGGAGCACGTCTGAATTACATAGGCAGAGAGGCAGGCGCGCTCTTGCCTTCGGGCACACCAGGCGCGCGCCTCTGTAACGTCCCGGCGGGCGCGTCACCAGCCCGTGCGCGGCATGCTCGCATGAGAGGAGGATACTCGGCGCTGGGACAGACGCCGGTAAGTATTTCTTACAGTATGGTAGCCATACTACTAATGTAAATTTACCAGAATTGATTCTGGCACATTATCTTAATTTATGCTCTATAATATAAATCACAAATAAAAGTTGCAGTCCTAAAAAAATTGTAAATACTTTTTTTGCCAATCTACTCTAAATATAGCGGTAGTATGTGTCTGTGGAAATTTCCAGTAGAATATCAATGATTTCAGTGCTAATCCATGGAATAGCAAGTTATCCTGCTGGTTGCAGTATTTTCTGTATCATTTGGGTAACTGTTGATTTTCTTATTTAAAATATTCTTGAAGGGAAAATTATATTGCTTTAACTCAATAGTATAGTGTTTTGAGAAACTATTTCCAAAAATGGCAAATTACCCATATGTGCATTCTGTTTGGTACACGTCATCAACAAACAACTTAGAATAAAGGAATTGGAATGAATCTACTTGTTATTTGCATAAATAGATAAATAAAGACACCTTATTGTGAATTGCTAGTCCACTGCATTTGTTCAGGTAATCAGCTGAATTTTTTGTTTTATGGTTAAACAATCTTCCACTAATAACTAATATTAAGGGGCTTCTTCATGAAAGGAAAAATAGTCACATAATGGTGTGAATTCACATTTATTTTCCATTACCCCATTTTCTAGTATTCAGCAAACCTTGGGATGTAGAGAATTCGAAAACTATTCACGGACCTACTGAACACTTTCCACCACTTTGCTTGCTCATGCATTGGACCATCAAAGTCTGCCAAAGTGGTGTATTTGACAAGGTGAATTGTGTTGCATTCATCAACTTTACTTCACAAGATTAAAGTGGTGAATTAGGAGGCTGATGGCAGTACTCCTACTGTTCAACTGACTTTCCTACACTACGCAAGTGAAGGCTACTGATGCTTCATTACTATGGGAATCCTTTGTGTAATGAATAAGGAGTAGAGAATTTGCAACTATTGGAGTATAGAATTCGCTTTGACAGTCAAATTCTTGCCTTAATAAATATGCCCCTTAAATATTTTAAATAACAGTTACATTTATTGCTTAATCAGTCTGAGAGAAAAAAATGCACCGGGGTTAAATCTTTTAGATTTTTTTTTTGTGAAATTTGCTAAAAATGTCATTTTTGACCTTTTTGCCCCCATTTTTCACACATTTTTGGTCGTTTTTCAACTGTTTTTAAGACAAAAATTGGGTGAAAGGGGGGTAAAAAATTATAAAACATAAGTTTTGACCTCGCCCATTTTGGCCCAATTTTCAAGCAAAAAAGTAAAATAATTAGTTTTCGACTTTAGTAAATTTCACCCTAGACTTTGAAATGGCGAAGTCAAACAGGTGAATTCAGAACAGTTCACCTAGTCACATTCACACCTTCAACACACTCCGCAGCTTAGTCAATAGTAGAAGTACCTGTGCACACGCACGCAAAGAGATGAGAAGAGCTCCGTAAGTTTGCGACTAATATAGATGCTGGAATTGGTCATGCATTCGCCACTTCCCAGAGTTCAGTGGGTAAGCAAGCATGAGGAAGTGGTGAACAGTGTGAATACAGAGCTCTACGTGACTATTCAGACTTTTGACAATGAGGCCCTTAGTTTAACAAAGCTAAACAAATGAGAGACAGAAAAAAAATTTTCCACATACTTTTCTAGGTAAAATGAAATAAAAAAAAAAATAAAGTCATAAAATATGTTTCCTATATTGCTTCCATCTGTTGGGCTTTAAAATGTTCTATAAAATGATGGCAGTAAAATATATTGTAAGCTTAACACCTGTAATGCCATTTTTAATTAACTTGGTGCAGTGGAATTCAGCGTAGACCTGGAACATATCTAAATGATGCCTAAATTTGCACGATTTACAATGCACATCTCACAACAACTTGTTTTCCCATAAGCCAATATAAGGGACTGTTTGCATTTCATTCTATTTAATTGCACAAAATAAATGACAATTTGAATCAAAATATTTTCCTACAAATAATATGATACAATGTCCTTTGATTTTTTTTTTCTTTTAATCATAGATAGAAACAAGAAAAGTAGATTATAAAATCCGCGTTTATACATTCTTTGTTGTAAAAAAATCATGTTAGATTTTTTTCTTGTTTATTGCCCCTATAGCAGATTAATACTGACAAAGAATAGAAAAGTTAAAAAAGATTGAATTTCCATATTTTCTCACATAAGATGATTTTTAACTTCTGATCGCTATATTTAACTCAAGTTTTGGTTAATGCAACAGAATATGAAAAGAATATGGCAGAGCAGTTGATTCATTGTGGCTGTTACTTTCTACATTTAGCTGATTTGGCAGCCTGGTGCTTAAAATGCACCTGTCACCTCAAAACTATAACTAATTAAGATTGTACTAATGAAATAGACATTTTTGTAAATATATACTGTATGTATTTAAAAAAAATGTACCTTTAAACAGCATTTCTCTCTGTCTAAATGATGATTGACATTATAGCTCTTCCAATCAAATCCCATAAATCATGATCTAGCAGGGATCTGATTGGAGGACATATAATAATGTCAATCATCATTTAGCCCTGCACACCCAACACTCGGAAAAGAAAAGGCAGGCTGACAGGGAAGATGACAGAGAGAAATGCTGTTTAAAGGTACATTTTTTAAAATACATATATATTTACAAAAATGTCTAATGAAAATTCAGGCTGACAGGGAAGATGACACAGAGAAACGATGTATAAAAGTAAATTTTTTTTTATACTGTACATATAAATATACAAAAATGTTTATTTCATTAGTAGAACCTAAATTAGTATTAGAGTTTTGAGGTAACAGCTACATTTTAATGACCAAGTTAATATCTTAGATCTACTGGGCTGCTGTCTGATAATCTAAACACCTTTGGAACCTATATATTGATGTCTGGGCATGTTATCTTCAGTATAAGTGAAACTTAATAAACTTGAAAAGGCCGATTTTGGCCTTTTCGAGTTTATCCCCTGTAGATCTTCGACTGTTTGATCAGTAAAAATTGATGAATATTATTAGATCGATTTTTACTGACTGAAACTTTTCGATCGAGTTTTTTCAGATTTTTCGATGGAAATTGTAAAGAGCTCTTCCACAGCAATCCTATCGGCGTACAATTGCTCCTTCAGTGTAGGTCGCGGATCCGACCTGAAAACTGTCAGGTCGGGTCCAAGGCCTGCGCTGAAGTAACACCCATTTGTTGGGGGGATTGAGTACAAGTAATATCATCTAAAAGTATATTAAGTAGATGCACTGGAGCTTCTTTTTTCATTTGTACACATTACATAAACATATACCAATGTGTTAATCCTTCGCATCACTTCGCACATGGTGTTATGCGCTCCCTGATGTCCTGCACGCGGACATCAGCGAGTGCTTTAAAGGGATTCCAGTCTCGGCGAGAACAAACGAGTCGCTGTGAAGAGACTGGAATCCCTTTAAAGCGCTCGCTTATGTCCACGTGCAGGACATCAGCGAGCGCATACCACCATGTGCAAAGTGAGCCGAAGGATTCGGAGCTCACTTTGCACAATCGTGAATTCCCCCCTAAGTGCTCCATAGGATTGCCTGTAAATTCACTATTATTTAACATGCTCTTAACTTGTGTTTGAAGCTAACCCTATCACAAAGTGTTATAATGACAAAGCCCCAGCTACACATGTATTACAAAAGTATAACACAATTTTCAATAACAATACAATACAAAAATACAAAACAACACATTTTTCATGGCTTTTCCCTATTGTATTAGTTACTTTAGTTGTGTGTTTTATTAATGTTTTACCACTTATATGTTTCAGAAAGACTCTTTTGACTGTAGGACAGAATTTATTACTGTTGTTTATGAAGTGTTTTTTTTTTATTCTAGCCCATGATATCATTTCATAGATTCAGTACTCTGACACCAACCACAAACGTTAGCAGTGCATTACAGAGCAAGATTACACATGAAACAAAATATCTTGTGGATTCA
The DNA here is from genome assembly GCA_019650415.1 of Pipa parva. Taxonomy (NCBI): domain Eukaryota; kingdom Metazoa; phylum Chordata; class Amphibia; order Anura; family Pipidae; genus Pipa; species Pipa parva. The sequence continues at coordinate 753 of WMED01015291.1, read as the reverse complement.
GGACAGGTTCTTAAAAGCAGCTTGATAGCATTTTATGGCACATAATCAAGTAACGTATTGATTACATGTTCTCTCTCTTAATCACTCAGTGTACATGCCTATGAATATTTTACAGGGCAGGCAGAATAGCCAGTGCTGATGGTAAACTCATTCTGAACTATATAATGCATGAACCTTGCTCAATCAGAAAAGGTATTTTATAGAGTTGTCAAAGTAATCTTCTCTATAGAAAAACAAAGACCACCTGTCAAATGTACTACATACTAGAGGCTAGTACCCCATATTGATGGTGATAACTAAAATAGAATTGAAGTGCTACAGTGCTAATTCCAAAATGTGCAGCTAGATAAAAACAGTAATCACAGAGCTATACCATGTAGTGGGGAAGTACCTTTAACTGGAATACCAAAAAAGCAACACACACTAGTAAACCCGGGATGGATGAATTTATAAATGACCAAAAATAGTTAACATAATGTTGCGGATAATATAATGACCAAATACATCACTCACTAATATCTGTACTTGATTTGATAAATATCCTCTAGGTCCTAGTTTTTCTTTACTGACTCGCCCATTATTCATCTTTCCAGTTGGAATGATGCAAGGTTTAAGGCACACTTATTATAAACCCATTTTGCATACTTTGCTTGCCCAAACCTTAACCTATAATTCTGTTTGTCTTCTGCCTGTCTTAGGGGGGAATTCACTATCCTCCGAAGTGAGGTGCGTAGTCTTCGCCTCACTTTGGAA
>WMED01015290.1:0-13703 GCA_019650415.1 Pipa parva | reverse complement strand
TAAACTGGGGGCTATTGGGTGTAGTTGTGGGTACAGAGTGATGTAGTTAGTAAACTGGGGGCTAGTGGGATGTAGTAGTGCACCGGGTAATGTAGGGAGGGGGACCTGTTATCTGTAACCCCTAATAACGGAGGAATTGAGAAAGACAAGTTGTATTTGGACATGTATGAACCGAATATCCCTTAATTATTCCCAGTCAGTAAACCCGACCCCCGGTTCCCGGTTACCTCTGCATGACCCGCGCGCCAGATCACTCCACAGAAACCGAACTTCCCGCTAACAGAACAGCGCGTCAGAGCTTCCGCCAGTGCGCATGCGCTTGTCCCCACATCTTCTTGGAGCGCGGGGAGCTTCTGGGAAACGTCTAACCTTGTGAACTGCGCGTCAGAGCTTCCGCAAGTGCGCATGCGCTTGTCCCCACATCTTCTTGGAGCGCTGGGAGCTTCTGGGAAAAGTCTTACCTTGCGAACTGCAGCGTGGGAGTGTCACGCCTGTACTGAAGCCAATGCTAAGGCTATGTCAGTCAGTGCTAGGGCCTATAACTGCTCAGTTAATAATGTGGAAAAAAAACAAAAGCCTTGATTTGCTGGGTGTGTTACTGATCTTCTTGCTCATTACTGGGTCAGTAACAGGAATTAATACTGTTGTTCATGTCGTTTTATTTATTGTTGAGAATTACCACTAGCTGTTCTGATATTATTAAGCTTTTGTTGTGTGGAAACAGCAACACTTCACTAGGATTTCTACCGAGGTCTTGGCTGGACTTAAAGCATCCCTGAGCTCCCCACACCAATGCATTTAAGCTACACCTTGTTTTCTTGCTAACTTCCGGTATCTTTGCCCTGATTAAATATGGCCGACCACTCATCAATGAGCATGCTTGGGTCGTCAGCTGATTGTATCCACGCCCCCTGCCATAGAACGCTATGACTGGATTCCGGAAGTGACGTTGCAGTCGGGCAGCGGCTTGTCAGCTGTAACCGGTCGGTTCTGCCGGTGATTAGGGGGAGTAAGGGAAAGGTGGAGAGTCTAAAAGGACTGGTGCTTATGGCTGTACAATAAGGGTCTTGCCAGGTGAGGTGGTGTAGATGGCAGCGGGTGGGGGCACAGTGTGGGCTTCACTTACTGCTTTTTGGCTTTAGTTAAGATGATGTTGAGCCTTATGTTTTGCATTAGTTTAACCTGTCTCATTCATTCATGTTATCGAAAGAGAAGCAGTGAACCTATAAACGCTATAATACTAATATAGTATAGTGGCCAGGTCTGTCCCTAAGCACTGGGCACACCTGTCTGATCTGGTGGAAACAATGGTTTCAGGTAGTAGTGGTTGTTGTGGATCTATTTGATTATAATGGGAATTGTCAGTATTTTATTTATCCAGCGAGAGAGGACATGAGCTGATGTTAAAGAAGGAATAAGTAAAATGATGCCTGTGCCACACAATAAGGTACATTTTACTTTAAAAGTGGAAGTGATTTGCATGTTTAAATGCTTGTCTCCATTACGGTAATGTATGTATTGTTACGAAGCTTACGCAGATCTTTTTTTCCTTGTGATCGTGTTCACTGAATTTGCAATTCTTTGTCTCTGTGTCTCCATTCCTCTAAGACGGTGGTTCTTAACCGGGGTTCGGTGAGTTGGTCTCAGGGGTTCGGCGGAGCCTCTGCCATGGAGGTCAAGTGATTTATCAGTAAAGAAGGGTTCGGCGAATGTGCATATGAAGCTGGTGGGTTCGGTACCTCAAACAAGTTTAAGAGCCACTGCTCTAAGAGATGTTATACATCAGCTAGAGAGTTTTGTTTTGCTTATTCAGTGGATTGTATTAGCCCAGGAATCTCACCTGTTTTTCACGATAAACCCTGAAGCTCCTATTGCATTTCATAGTGTTACTCAGTGGGATGACAAATTAAGCACATGGTTAGAGTTTACAGTCTTAGGCTGATGGCACTTGACTGTGGTCATTGACTAAAGGCCTAATAGTTGCATGGAGTTCTGAATTTGCATTTTTTTGCCACTTCCCCATGTTTGCTTATTGACTAAATTCTGCGAGGTGGTGAATATGCGATCAAGTCGAGCAGCTATGATAGTCATGATCTTACGGTGCATTTTGCGTTCACATGCACTGGTACTTCTACTATTGACTAAGAGGTGGCATTTGTCAAAGGAGCAAATGTGACTGGGCATAGTTTATAACCTATTTAATGTCTGTTAGGCCATGAAATACTAAACAGTCATCCAGCTCCAAAAGTATTACAACTTATTAGAGTTTAAGTAGACCATTTTTTTATGATTTAAGGTACTTTTTTAAGCATTATATTGTGTTTTAGGGCACAAACCAAAACACATTTGATTTCTGTTGATAATATCCATTTAAACACCCTGTCTGGAATCACGCTAAAATTAGTTTGGGTGTGTACACAAAGGCTGTAGTGTTTCCGCTTCACTGAACCGTATATTGTAAATTACAAGGTGCTGAACTCCCAAATACTATTGGCTGAAGGTGCATTTTTAAAGTACACCTGTCACCTCAAAACTAATACTAATTTAGGTTCTACTAATTAAATAAAGGCTTTTGTAAATATATATGTATTTTAAAAAATATACTTTTATGCAGTATTTCTCTCTGTCATCTTCCCTGTCAGCCTGACTTTTATTTCCCAAGTCTGGTTGGGTGGGGCTCAATGATGATTGAAATTATCGGGGGAATTCACCAAAGTGCGAAGTGAGGTGTGGATCCTTCGCCTCACCTCGCACAGACTGTTATGCGCTCACTGATGTCCTGCACGCGGACATCAGCAAACACTTTAAAGGGATTCCAGTCTCAGCGAGACCAAAAGAGGTGCCTCACCGAGACTGGAATCCCTTTAAAGCATTCGCTGACGTCCACATAAGTCAGTGCGAAGTGAGCCGAAGGATCCGCACCTCACTTAGCACTTTGGTGAATTCCCCCCCTATAGCTCCTCCAATCAGAGCCCTTAAATCACGATCTAGAAAGGATCTGATTGAAGGAGCTATAATGTCAATCATATATTAAAAAAACATTTTATTTGAATAGTAGAACCTAAATTAGTATTAGAGTTTTGAGGTGACAGGTGCACTTTATCAGTTATAGATATACGCATGCAGCTTGTTCTTGCAGTTGCCTTTTATTACACAGTATATTTTGTAATTACATTTTTTTATTGTAATTGTAATTCATATTATGCCATATTAATTGCCATGTCCATGTTTTATTAAGACTTGATTCTTTTTTGTTCAGCTTAACCTACCATGTTACTTTGATATTCTGTTTTGTTTATATGTATGTATGTAGGTATGTATAACTTTATTTATAAAGCACCACAAATTTACGCAGCGCTGTACAATACAGACAAGGGAAAAGTGCATTAAACAATACAAATAAAATATCACAAGGCTACATCAAATTAAGTGCTAGGTTGTGATTGACACAAGAGGTTGGAGGAGGTTCCTGCCCCATGGAGCTTACAATCCAAGTGAACTTATGAACTTATTTTAGCTGCTGGTTATAACAGAAGCATTAAAGAAACATTCCAGTTTGCAACAGATTTTTGCCCATCTAATTTTTACTGGTAAATTTAATTATTTTTGCATTATAAAGTATTTTTAGTTATTTTAAGCAGTTCTTAATTTATAGCCACTTTACTCTCTCTTCTACTTCCTCCATTGACTTTATCCACAGACTTGAGAATTCAGAAATGAAGAAGCAGGTGAGCAGCAGCTCTGTGAGTTTACGCATCTGAGGAATTCTGATTTGTTATTCAGAATCCCAGTCATTTCAGTCAAAACCATGGCTTAAAATTCCAAAGTGAACTAAAGGGGGAGTAGGTGACAGAGAGAAGATGCTTTAGTATGAAATTAGCTTTAAATTGAAATGATTAATATGTAATGGAAAAATATTTATCCAACAATTACACATAGACAGACAAATAGCCATTGGTGCGTAAACTGTTGGATAGCAGTGGAACAAAGGATTGCTATACAGTATGCCGGTATATGTTTTCTGTATTTACTATGGTATATTGAGTCCCTGTGGATCAGATGAGATTGGTGCAAAGTAGGATTACTTTGATTTCTGCAGTGGATTTTTTGTTCTGCTTACTCAGTTGTTTGACTGTGTTTTTAACCTGTTAGTTATGGTTATTTTTTATACCTGTTCTGTTATATAAACGTTAGGTTTATGTTGCATTCTTACCAGTTTTTTGTAATTGTTGAAGCTGGCATAACATTAAATTCAGTTTTGATCAGCCACCAGTGATTACTACTGCCAGGGAATCTGAGAGCAGGGCAAAACACTAAATAGTTCTGTGCTATAAATGTATTAAAACAGTGAAAAACTCAGCCGTTGTAGATTGTCCAGTACTGTGAGTGGTGGGAGACTGTTCTGCTGTAAGACTTTATTTAAAATTTGCCCATCTACTGTCTTAAAGGGGAGCTAAAGTCACAGACTGTCTGGTATGCTAAATGATACTTGACTTTAACAAGTGCTGTAAACAGTGCAATGAATGCTTTGTTCAAAACAGAAGAATGTAGGGTCGCTAACAGCAGACCTTGTATGCATAAAAATACACCTAACTGCTGGTCATTAGAGGTATTTACTAACAGTTTGTATTAATGTACATTTTATGCCCAATGGGGTTATTGATCAAAGTGAGAATTTGACTGTAGAGGTGAACTCTCATCATTTCAGGTGGCTACTCCCTGATTCTCTACTCCTTATTCACTAAACAGAGAATTCCAAGTGAAGTCGCAACCGCAGATCCACACAAAACAATTGCCACACACCACTACTGCCTTTTCTTGTCTTGAACCATTTTCTCTATCTGCCCCTCACATCTGGAATTCTGTGCCCCTTCCTCTTCACCAGGAACATTCCTTCCACACTTTTAAAGCCAAACTGAAATCCTACCTTTTGGAGCACTAGTACTGATATTTATCACTTATTTTTATGTATATATTTTATTAAATACTTAGCCATTTGTGCTTAATATTTTTATTTATTTATGGACTTGTGTTTCAACACATTGTCACAGCTCTTCTTACCCGTCTTTGTATACAAGTCTTCCTCCCATTTAGATTGTACGGTCTACAGGGCAGGGACCTCCATCCTCTTGTGTCAACCTCAACATAGCACTTAAAGTGATGTATCCTTGTGATCTTATACTGTATTGTTTAATGAAATTTCCCATGTCTGTATTTTACTTTTATTCTGTGCTGTACAGCGCTGTGTATGTTTGTAGCGCTTTATAAATAATATTATACATACATACATACAATATACCGCTTGTTGTTAAACACCCAGCAAAGAATGTGTGTGGGTCTCTCACACATGTGATCTGCATAGACCTCTTTACCACCTTCTGATTGCAGTTTTATTGCTGTGTAAGATTGTTGTGTCTGCGAAAGTGAGCAGCCATTAGTAGACCATTTTAATGGTTATCCCCAACAAGGGAATTTATGTATTTAAATCTAACCATAACAACTCAGAAAACACTTCTATACTGCATGTTACTGATTTTAGATAATTGAAGACTGTTTCCCAAATGTTATTGTGTGTTCACTTTGTTATTAGTAAATGCGCCCAACATTGAAGCGTAACTAATAACACTGGAGGTTTTTGTTTATTTATAGCCTGGGATCGGGGAGGGGAAATGAATTCTGTTTTGTTATTATTATGGATCAATGTAACCTTAAAGGCAACATTTCCGAAAGATATTTGGCTGCTCTTTGTGTTCAGGCCAGTCGCCTGCGCACCATCTGATGTCTCAGTGATATGTCTTCTAATGCTGCTGTACCACTTTTTATGTTTCAGGTGTAAATCTGGATTGAATGCATGTGGCCCTTTGGATTCACCAAGATAACGTGTCACAATGAGTGGGGCAGCACTTGGAATCGAGATTGTATCTGTATTTTTTCTGGCACTTTTTCTTCTTCACCGATATGGAGACTTTAAAAAGCAACATAAACTTGTAATAGTGGCTACACTTCTTGCCTGGTACCTGTGTTTCCTGATAGTATTTATAATACCGCTGGATGTTAGCACGGTAAGAATCCATTCTTGTTATCATAGACTGCAGCTTTTATCTGATTGGTTTTCATGTAGGTTAGGGCTATAGAAGCACTTGTCTTCTTGGTGAATTTTCTCATGCGTGTGGACCAAGGCCTTACAAGCAGTAAAATATTTTGAAACCTTAGACTGTAAAATATAGTGGGGTGAATACATGTTAAATCAGGATTTATGTTAGTCACAAAACTTAAAATCAAGTTGTCAAATTCAAAGAGACATTGTATCATGTTTGGGGCTCCCTGTAGATCTTTTGGGTGACCGGCCTCTAGTTTAAATTGGAATTGATATCTCAAAAGAAAATGCTGGACTGGCCAGAGACATCTAGATATGGGTGTTGGGGAAAAAAACTATAAATCTGCCACTTACAGGACATGAATTTTGAGCTTCCCAGTTGTTTGGCCAATTATTGTATTTGACTTGGCAATCCATGTGTGAATTTAGTTGCACAGTTTTACCATTGGAATATGTGCATTCTCTGTTCCAACATCGAAATAAGCATAATCAAAACAAACCTTGGATTATAAAGGAGAACTGCGAGCCTGCATTGTGTAGGACATCTCCCTTCCTCTGGAGGCAGGACACTAGGATCTCTAGTACTTGTACAATAACATTTTGGCCTCAAGCAGAAAAACACCTATTCATTTCCCTAAATAATCTGCATACAATAGATGGTGCTTGAATGTGATCTACCATTGGGGGCATGGCTCAACAACTTCCAACTGTACCAAGTGAAGTTTGCCGAGATTTAGGTGGGAATGTTAAGTTTCTTCTGACTTTGTGTAGTCTATGAAAGTGATATACCCTCTGTTAGACACATTGTGAAGCTGCTTGTTTTAAAGGGACACAAACACCAGATACATTTGCCCTTTGGATTGGCATGGTAGTAATCCTTATGCCATCTTGGAAGTCAGTTTTGTAATGTTCTCTTTGCAGGTTGAAATGATCTTTTATAAACTGGGATTCTGGGGCGCTTCTGGGATCTGTATTCTATAAAGATCCACAGAAAACAATTGCAGAGCAGGGGATTTGTGCACCTGATAGATTAAACACCCGCAAGGAGGAAAATGCTAATTTTTACAAGTATGATGCAGGAATAACTGCCGTTCCAGACCAAATTGGGATTTTTTTTCACTTTCTTCTGGTGTTACTGGTGCTTTAAATGCTGCTTCTGTATGAAATCTAGCTCACCGCTTCCAGTCGAAAATCTTCTCTCAGAACAAAACTCCTTTGTATACTTACTGCTCATGCGAGAAGCTACAGTGCAGCCCTACCAACCACCCTTATTATAAAGCAAACTTTATCAGTAAATTGTAAAAGGAGCCAATCAGAGGGTGAATTGTCTGCTCAGCTGGGATATGAAGTACTTCATGGGCTTAATGGTTACCAATGTTACTAAAATGTTTACATAGAGTTAGTATATTCTTCATTTAAAGGTTTCATTCTGCCTTTTGCTCTCTTTCATCTTGGCTGTTGAAAATGAACATGCTAAGTATTGCAGGTTTTACTGGTCTCGTGGGAAACACTGGATATTTTTATGGATTCTTTTATCTGGAGAAGGTTGAAAGAATTTTATTGAAAGAATATGCTGGTTGTTTTATGTCTGTGCTCTCCTAGGTTATATGAGAAAGGAGGGGGAGACAAGTGCAAAAGCACCAAATCTTGAAGTATGTAATCATACCAGAAATCAACACACTGGATTGCACTCACATTTGAGACATGTCAAAAAGGCTTACCGGATATCTCTTCAAAATACAAAGGCCCCCACTCCTATTTTTGGCCTTGATACCTTTAAAATCACTCGGAAGCAACCAGGAATTTATATAGTATAGTAATTTAACTAACGTAGCAGATGATTAAAGAAAATACATTTTGCACTCACATAAAGGATAATTTCAACAAATATAACATCATATGCACGAGTATTCCACTTTGTGACAATCTTTTCAATGTGTTTTGCCGACTACCAGCTTTCTCAAGGATCTAGAGTGCTTAAAATTGCTCTCTAGACTCAAAATTAAAAATGCTCCCACTTTAAGGGCGGAACCAGAAATGAAAAGAGATGCAAAGAACTTTGTAAGTTCGATGCTGTCAAAGGCATTGAAATTTGTCACATAGATCAGATTATTTATTGTCACTGAATAAGTAAAATACATACAAATCAGCGAGATTACATAGCGTCGATATACATAAATAGATAACTATAGTAATAAATAAGTATAGCTTACATAAAGTGCATCATGTGATAATAAGCATAGTAAATATTTGTAAGTTGAGGTAGATAAGCATATGTACATATAATAAATAGTTATTAGGTGAGATAGGTATATACTGTATAATCGCCACATCTCAGAGATTGCTCAACATGCAAATACTGGGAAGCACCAAATAGAGGCAAATTAAGACCTTTACTTGACTATTTGGAGTTTAACTAATAACCACCTCTATAAAGTAATTCCTTATAGTCCAGAGAAAGAGAAAGCTAAACAGACTTTGGTCTACCATTAGTGTCCAATCATATTGCAGAGGCAGAAGGGAAAGCCAGAAATTAAATATTACTTGTATCTGAACAATATGAACCACAAATTAGTTTGTTCAAATGTTCAAGAGGAAATCAGATTGAAAATACTAAGGAGTGCAAAAACAAGGGAAGGGATGCTCCTCTAAGCATAATCTGTTGATTTAGTAAATAAAATAAACATTAAGGGCCTAATTCATGATCCTCCGAAGTGAGGTGCGAAGTGTTTGCCTCACTTCGGAAAGACTGAGATGTGCTCGCTGATGTCCTGCACGCGGGCATCAGCGAGCGCATTAAAGGGATTCCAGTCTCGGCGAGAGCATAAGAGTTGCCTCGCCGAGACTGAAATCCCTTTAATGCGCTCGCTGATGTCCACATGCAGGACATCAGCGAGCACAGCTCGGTCATTCCGAAGTGAGGCGAACACTTCGGAGGATCGTGAATTAGGCCCTTAAGCACTCTACTTGGTTTTGCTAACATCACAACCTATATGTTATATATTTGCTATCTGGGGTACGGTTGGACTGTGTGTACACCAGATCTTCATCAATATGACAACACGAGCGATGGTGTTGATTTAGTGAATAGACAAATTACGCTTAGGGAAGCACCCCTTCCCTTGTTTTCTCTCCCTCTCTCTTTTTTTTTTTTGCACTCTAGTATTTTCATTGGAATTTCCTCTTGAACATTTTAACTTTCTGATCGGTTTCAAGGCGTCTGGGCAGTTTTGCCGTCATCATTGGAGCAGCATCTGGAATCTTGTGGACTTTTTTATCCATTTTTTAGTTTTTATATATTTGTATATTTACTTGTGTTTTATAGTGGAGCTGTACTTATTTAAACAAACACATTTTTCTCTTTTCTGTTTGTTTTTCCCATTTTACAAATTAGTTTGTGTTTGCTACATGAAATGACCAGTGTTATGATTAGTAATATACAAGCTTATTAATGTTAGACCTTATTCACACAATCATTTTTCGACCCTGGTCACTTTTTAGCAATCAAGTCCCTTTTCTATTCACACTGTTAAGATCATATTTTGGATGACATCATATCAATATTTTTTGAGACATCATGACCACTTCCTACTGAATTAAAGAGTATGCTTTAGTAAGGCAGCATACCAGCTACATTCCACATTGAGAAATGATTGCTAAAGAGAGATCAGCTACTCTGGCAGTCAAAGGAAAGACATTTTTTTTTTCTAAGCAACTAGAAATACAAATAAAGAAAAGGCTTGCTTTCTCTGACGTATCCTTTCTCTCCGTTTTGACACTTGATTACCTTATTTTTTGTTACAACTAATAAAACATTTTGTGCTACCTCCTAGACTATATACAACCGATGCATTGCCAGACATGCATTTACTCCAGTCACCAGCAATGCCACCCAGATTACTACCACTCCAGGAACCATACCAAACGTGTCCAGTCAAACTCCTCTTGTTAACCCTCCAGTACTGAGGTATTTATTGTGTTTTTATGAATGTAATTTTGTGTTGTGCTGTGATCACTGAATTCTCCCATATGACTACCAGAGCTGTTTGCCATTTCCCATGTAGCTTATACATGATCTGAAAATACACTTTTATTTAATGGGTTCCACCAAAGGAACTCTAGAGCCTATAATAGATTTTGCTAGCAGATTACTCTTAGCATAGGGCTACTGAACATATCAAACACAGTATCCCTGTAAGACAAAAACAACCCCCAAGAATAATAAGGGCATCATTTTCATTTCATGTGCTTAGTTTAAATCTTTCCTGGAAACGGAAGATATTACATTTGTCTAATTTTCTTGTGGTTTTACCTTTGTGTTGCTTTTGCATACTATGGTGAAACTGTTTTACAGAATCTTGCCTACTGTGTTGCAAAAGATAAGTCAACTGTTTAAAACCACTGGTTGTTGCTGATCCTTAATCCTGCTGACCTTTGCCTCAGAAAAAACTTTTCTGATGAATTAAATGAAGTTTAAAATAACCTCTCAACCATTTGAGGATTCTTTTATATGTGTTTCCTTAGTGGGGGATGGACATTGCTCCATTGGGTCATTCAGATTTCTTCTTTTAAAAAAGAAGATGGCAGAGATGTATAGAAAAGAACCATGTGTGGAATGTGTTTGATTTGTGGGTAGAAAATGTTCTGTGGCTGAAAACATTTGTCATTTTTATTTCTCTGCAGGAACAGCGATGACCCATTACAAGAGTGTTCCAAACCCTGGAGTTACATTCCCAAGGGTATTATGCCAATCTTTTGGCGAGTGGTTTATTGGACGTCCCAGTTCCTTACATGGTTAGTGTTTTTTCTTTTCTTTTTTTGTTTTTTTTTTGTATTATTTCAATTTGATTTCCATTGAGTATTTAACATCTTCTTTCTTTGAGATTTTACTAAAAGCTACTTTCTGCCTCTTTCCAGCCTGAACTGCTAATATCTTTACTTCCTACCCCAAGCATGTTCCCTTTATTGCTGAAACACTGATCTCTACTGCAGTTTACCCCTTGTAGTTTCCAACTGAGAGCAAGCCGTTGGGATCTGGATCCGCTATCTTTGTTTTATATATATATTTTTTATATGTAAGGTATGTTAAAGTGCACTTGTTACCTCAAAACTAATACTAATTTAGTAACAACTGCGGAGAAGCGCAAATACAACGCACCTATGGTGCTTTATCTTAATTACAATATCATGTGAAAGGGGAAACCAGCAAGTCCCATAAGAAGTTTTCAATATAAAAGAAATGCACACACACCACGTGCCAATCGGGATTTAAAATATTATGCGCTCACCAGATGTAAAAATTTCTTAAAGCTCATAATCTCACAAACTTTAGGGAAGTCGATTTATCCTCTATTCAAGCAGTTTCAGTTAGAAGCGATATGTCCACCACAGTCTCATTCCAGAGGTACCCAGCGTTACACCTTCTCAGTATAATGCCAAAATCTACTCCAAACAAGACCAAGGGGATCTCATAGTGTAATAACGCTTTTAATGTTTAAAAAGTAAAAAGTTTAAAATGTACTCACAAACGAGATGTGTTACAATCACATTATAAAACAGGCTCAGTCAGCCTCCAAATCTCTCTGGGTGTGATCCGCTTACAAGTCCTTGTGGAGTGAGTCCAGGCAGCGTTCCTACTCGTCCTCCCCCAACTCTACGCGTTTCGGGCACCGTATCCCTTCCTCAGGTCCTTTATAACCTTTTAATAGACCATTAATTCAGGGAAACATTGTTCTGTAATCTTTACTTATGGCCTTTTAAAATGTTATATACCTACTCTGTGTGTGCGTGCAAATTCTGCTCTACTAACTGCTGCTTTTGCTATGTTGTCATGGACAGTTTTTTAAACAACTCGTTTAAAAGCGAAAGGATTGATCTGTCTGTGTTAAATGATATGATACTATGCGGTCAGCTTTATTGATTCAGCTTTATGAAATGTATAGGTTATGAGATGTTTGGGATTAGTTACTATGAAATGTAATTCCAGTTATTCTTCTGATTTTGTGCACTGATATAGTTGGTAGTGCACTTGACACTAGTAGTGAAATGTAAGTCACTGAAATATTGACAAGCCTTGCAGAACAGGTTTTATGCTTTCTGCCATTATTTGTAATGTGCTGTCTGCTTGTAACGTGATCTATCTTTCTATGCAGGCTTCTGCTGCCTTTTATGCAATCCTATGCTCGCTCAGGAGGGTTCTCCATTACTGGAAAGATTAAAACGGCTCTTATTGAAAATGCTATCTACTATGGAACATACCTGCTTATTTTCGGAGCACTATTAATATATGTTGCTGTGAACCCTAAATTACATCTGGAATGGTGAGTACATGAAACCCAAGCTGTCTGAGTAATCCAAACCCTACTCCATAAATCAGTTGAATATGTTTTCTCCAGATCTGGAGAACATTTCAAGACTGGTGCTCAGACTCTAGAGAACACGTTCCTTGCCCTAAATCTGACCTAATCAACCTTTAGAATAGTTTTGATTAAAAGGCTCGGTCAAACAGAGGAATTCATACACAGGGCCCAACTATGCAGGGGTCTACTAACCCTTAGCAGCCAATCGGTGGTTATTTTTCATTATTCTCTCTGTCTTATACCTGTGAATGCTATCTGTTGGTTAACACTGGATGCCAGAACTTTATCAACAATTGCACTAATTGATGAATTTCCCTGAAAGTTGGAAATGAGACTGCACAATGGAGAGGGTGGATTAGGGTAAGACAGACAAGTGGAAGTAGAGGCAGGAGAGAAAATTAGGGTGAAGGGAATGGGTGATCAAACTGAGGCAAAGATGAAGTCCAGCACAAGTTGGAGGTGGGATTTTGAGAAGGCTAGCATGCTTTAATTGAAACTACACTACAATTTATATTGTACTTTGAATTCTAACAATTCCTTTGACAGTATGTGAAAAGCAAAATTAAATTTCTTGCAAATGAAACATCATGCACAAATACTGTAATACTGTAAATTACTGTTGTTCTTCACTGTTGTCATATTTAGTCTATATTGGGTACATGGTTTAAGAGTAGTGTACATGGGTGAGAAATCACATGAAATTTATACTTTCTTTTATGTTAGTGGTGGACATGTGCTGAATTGTGCAACTGTTTCCTGTTTTCACTTGTTTTTTACTAGGTACCAGCTGCAAGCTATTGGGATAGCTGCAGCCAACACATGGGGTCTTTTCCTCCTTGTCCTGCTTCTAGGATACGGACTGGTTGAAATTCCACGCTCTCAATGGAACGGAGCAAAGAAGGGATACCTACTGATAAAAACGTACTTCAAGGCAGCCAAGCTTATGACCGAGAAGGCAGATGCAGAGGAGACATTGGAGGATGTCATGGAGGTATGAAAGATTAGATTATTGAGATATAATAACATTGAATTACTATTTAACAAAATCTGTTTCTTTCTCAGCCAAATTTTGTAACCATTCTAGATCCTATGCAAGAGCCTTGCCCAAAAATTCTTCTTATAAATGAAGCAGAAGACATTGTATTATTATAATGTTTATGTTTATATGGGACTCTATCCTTCCCTTGTAACCAGGGCTGTGGAGTCGGAGTCGGAGTTAGTTTTGGTTGGAGTCGGAGTCGGTAGAA
>WMED01015289.1:1906-13704 GCA_019650415.1 Pipa parva | reverse complement strand
TACCTTTAAAATTTAAAAATGGCAAAGCCAAAATGATTAGTGTCCTGGATCTGGCTGCTGTTATGCCTTTTGAGGAACTAAGGCGTACTAAGCTTTGGTGCAGCACTGTGAAATGCTGGACTGTAACACTGGTTGTTCTGTGCAGGAGACATTACAGATCCACTTGAAGCAGAGTGTGATAGGACTGAGCACATGCTCTAGTGGAAAACAGGAATGCAAGGCAAACAGGAACTGACAGCAATTATCATTAAGATGTTGATAATCAAGCATGCACTAAGCAACACTTGAGTATTTAAATTGCTCAACAACCATATCAGTCCTAAAGGCTGTCAGCAGGGATAGGTACAGAACCCAGTAATGCTTGGTTGACCCACTAACCCAGCGCTGCCGGCTTCACTGAGCACCAGTAAGCAAGAAGTCCAAGCAACACTATACAAGTGCAGCATATTACAATTAGGGACACAAACATGATGGAAAATTAGTAGTTTTTCCTGAAGATATAAAATGCTGAGACAAAGAAACATTTGTTTTAACTTTTTCCTATCCTGTGCCCCCTAGAGGGGGACATTCCAACAATTCTGTTCCAATACTTGTTCCCCTGGCAGGGCACATCAATATTACAGACGTATTTCAGACGTATTATATCCTGCTAATTTCTTTGATAAAATTCACTGATATTGCATGAAACGTCTAATTTCTTATTTATCGCCAAAAACATTAGGATTTCAATGAGTGGAAAAGGAAATTTTATTGGATAGGAAAAGGTTAAAATACAAATACTGCCACTACCACCATCACTAGTTATAAATGAACAGTCCATAAGCACCCCAAAGTAGCAGGAGTGCAATAGAATACTGAAAATGTTAATATTATATTCATTGGGTCTATCTTTCAGTTTTTAGTCAAAACAACCCCTAACCAACAAAATACCAACAATGCTTGGTTCTGTGGGGCAGTCAAGGGCTCTGCATACTAATCTGGCCCTCACTACAGTGATCTGGAGATCTATGAGGAAGACATTATTTTTCAGTGCCCCTGGAGCCAAAGTGAGTTGCGCAGGGGGCGCATAGTTGACTAGGACTCTCTTGGCTTGCCCAGGGTTGTGTGGTGCTACTGGGATCTCTGTTAGGTAGCTCTGAAAGACTTAGCTTATCCCTAATAGAAGTTCCCCTTTTGTAAGCAAACCAAATACTTTTTTAAATTACTTTTTTGCCATTTAAAGCTATATGAAAATGGGTCTAATGCTGTTTTGAGTTCTGTTCATCACTCTTTAATTGCATTTTTTAAAATGTTTTTCTGTATGTCGTAATTTTTTTTTTTTTGTACATTATACATTTAATTCGATAACTGACGAGGCTACTTATTTTTCCTCCGAAATTACTTTTTGTGATTTTGGCCAGTTATATTTATTTTCATCAGTTTTGTGTTTGAGAGAACTTACATTTCTTAAAGGATTAAAGGTCACTTTTTGTATTTACAAGAGAGAATTTCAAATATACAGTTCAAAAGGGTGTTTATTTTCATCATAGAAGGTCAGTAATGTACATAAAATAGTTCTGATAATAAAGTACATGGTAGGAGGTTAAAATGGCTTCAGGTTCAAATTATCTTCTTTTTCAGAATTAAAAATACAGTGAATATACTGTAGTTTGATTGGGGCAGCTGACCTGAAGAACACTAGTCATTTTTTTCCAACTCTATAAATCACTATTACACTGTTCAAGAACTGAAGGAAATTGCAAATGATGCATTAGTTTATAGTTACATTAATTTCACTAATAACAAATGGTATTATCTGTTGCGTGTGATTTCCAAGTTAGGAAGTTTCCAAATTTTTGTAGAATGGCATTTTCAGTAGAATGTCCCAGACTATATAACGATCTCAAATTTCAGAAATTTAAAAGGAGCCCATAAAGTCTTATTGGTATTCCTATGTCAGTCAGAAATCTCCAAGGAGACCCTAAAGTTTTCCACTATTTCCCCAAGAAGTAAAGCCTTCTTCAAATATTTCAGTTAACTTTTTACAGTAAATGTATAGATTTATATGCGTGTGTTTATGTATGTACAGTATGTGTGTATGTGCACGTAAGTACATTCACCTTCCAGAGGGGACCTATTATTGAAATGCTCAGTAATCTGCCTAAATTGATAGGTTCTAAAGTCAAGTAATGATATTTCTAGGCTTTTTATTGACATAAATACATATGTAAAACAGAATATCATGAACACTAATAGGGGTTATTCATCAAACTGTGAATAGTCATGGAAAGGTCCGAATTCAAATCCATTCAACATTTACCCTATTCTGCAGATTAATAAAACACTTAGGGGGGAATTCACTATCCTCTGAAGTGAGGTGCGTAGTCTTCGCCTCACTTCGGAATGACTGAGATGCGCATGCTGATGTCCTGCATGCGGGCGCATTAAAAGGATTCCAGTCTTGATGAGAGCATAAGAGTTGCCTCCCCGAGACGGGAATCCCTTTAATGAGCATGCTGATGTCCGTGTGCAGGACATCAGTGAGCGCATCTCAGTCATTCCAAAGTGAGGCGAAGACTACGCACCTCACTTCGGAGGATCGTGAATTACCCCCTTAGATGTGGTAAACTCTCGTCCAATTGTACACCTTATTATGGTTGTGGATTTATGCATCTCTATGCCCTAGCACTCGACTTTTGTCTATTTACCAAGCATCAAAGTGGCAAATTCAGAAAGACATAAGTCTCCAAAATTGTTGGAGTTTGAAGGGGGTTATTCACTAAGGTGTGAACTCGACTGTCGAATTCGCAAACAGCGGATTCCCATAGCAAATCTGTGACAATTTCCCCATTGTAAAGTCGCAACAATTTCCCCATGATAAAGTCATGACAATTTTCCCATAATAAAGTCACAACTATGACAATATTCTCATTATGAAGACGCGACTGCGACAGTAGCAGCCTATTGCGACAGCTGAAAAGAACTGTTACTTTTCCATACCTTTTGCACCAAATTAATCTGAGGAGTTAATCTGCCCTGCTGTTTAACTCTAAATTTTTCTTCATAGGGAAGACTATCAAATGGCTTTACCAGAATCCTGTCCACAACATTCACACTGTCTCACATTATGTACAGCTTGTTATTCAGAACAAAAAAAAAAGTTGTCGCACATCAGAATGAAAGATTGCTGATTCGCCCATTTCACTGTCAATCAAAAAGGGATTCATCATCAGATAGATCATACAATCAGCATGCAGAAGCTGAGCTTCCAGGCCAGCCCACTGCCCCATAGACTCCCAGAGAAGCTGAGATTCCAACGGGATGGACAAAGCCCAGCATTTATCCAATGACTCGTCTTGTTTCACTGCACTTTTGCTTTACTATTGAAGTCTGTGGAAGCTCAGCGTCCACACTGTTTAAAGCACTGTGAAGCTGCAGGAATGGGTGAGAGGAAATGACATTTACATACTGTACTGTTGTATATATTTGATCATTTATTTCTTTTGTCATTTTAGGGGAAGCTGAGCTTCCCTTGCAGTCTTAGAGCAACTGCCCCTGCTTTATAGGTATATACTGTATAGACTCATTATATTGCTTAAATAGGCCTTTTCTATTTTTAACTATATTTAATTCCTACCTAAATACGTTTTTCGTTTTCCAGTTTCACTTTACAATATTTTTTTAAATCAGATTATAGCTTTTACACTAATGAGAACCCTGACGTGTTGTAGTTAATTCTTTCTTGGACCAATAGTACACATTCTATTACTACTGTTATTTAAGCTTTCCAAGAAATTACTATTGCCGTTTGAGCAGACACATATTATACAGTGTCTTAGTTATTTTTCGTTACTTGTGTACCGTGTCTAAAGCTATTGTGGATCCACAATATATTGTGGATACTTGCCCTATTTCATTCCTGGCTCTTCCCAACTCCCTCCCCCCGGAAAGCAACTTGGGATTTCCCATTCACTGGCTGCTTGCAATCAAAGTGAATATCTACTAAATGGTGAATTTATATGTGATGAAATGAATGGTTGGAAAGTGATTATGAGCATAGTCTGATAAATACTAGCATTAGAAAATTGTTAAAAACAAGGCCTTGGTGAATTGTCACTTCAACAAATGATCAAATGATGAGCAATGATAGTTGTTTAAGAACTTTAACTTTGTGGATGTGTCCTTTTTCAATCTCAAATCTCTGATCTGTAACATATTAGGGTGAATTGTAGGTAATTTCTTTCTTTTTAGCTTTAATCTTTAATATTTTTTTCTAAAGCAGATTTTTATAGCTGGCAATTCTGCTATTCTCTGGACAATGTTAACAAGCAATAGCAGTGTATACTCTCTATGACAAAGCAATTCCATCTATTTTATCTATAGCAACTTCTAAAAGAAGAAGGTTACTGCAGATTTCAGGCATTCACCTCCCCACAAATCAAGCCAATGATGTTTCCCTGCATGTAACTGCATCAATGGGGGGGACTGGAACCTTTAAGCTACAGGGGAAAGAGACCATGACTATAAAGAGCTCCAGCAGCCAGCTAGAGAGAAAGCTGTGTCTCTGCATGGAATGGTAGAAAATAAATATATGAGTCAGCTTGTAAGGAGGATATATTAAATCAGTATTCATAGTCCTGAGTGCCTACTGTGGAGAAAGAGGGAAGAATAATGGTTGTAGTAGGTGCAATTATAGCTTGGTGTGATTAGAAGATTTTATTAAATTCTAGCAATGCTATTCTCCTGTGCTTCAAGGCATATTTTCAAGAATTCAACAATTATATAGCTTAATAAGATTACAGAATGTATTCATTTAATTCATCACAGTTTCCCTTTACTCCTTACATATATTTAACATAATAGTTACATGAAATACATGCCTACAGTGAATGACATTTCTTTGTGGATCTAGGTCATATTCACTAACATCTGGCAACCCTCTAACACTTATATTCCTATCAGCTTTTCATGTTCTCTTTATTTCCACAGTTCTTTTGGTATCTTAGCCTACATTAAATGTATTTTTTTGTTTCCCCTTTGAAAGTGGAGTTTTTAACACAGTATACTTGTCTATTATAACACTGTATATTTCCATAAATATAGATACACTTGTATCCATTCTATTTTGTAAGATGGATTTAGATATCCCAAATGCAGGTCCATAACTACAGAGGTCTGACTATAGCTCCTAGCCTGGCAACCCCCAATGTGAGAGATTTTTTAAAGGGGCTGTATGTTAATCACAAATACATTACTGCTACACTACTCAGTTACATCACTGATTTCATCTCGATGTGCCCTTCCAGTCACAACCTTCATTCTGACCATAAACTCCTCCTCTCCTCTGATGACATCTTCCCTTTCATGCCTTTAGCACTTTATTTGCACTACCCCTGTTCTTGGCATTTGTGAAACACTCTTTTTACACTTGCATAGCTGTCAACTTCAAAATGGAGACAAATGAAATGTGCTCATGTTCATTAGGACTCGGTTTCCAAGAATACAAAGGGTTGAAGTCGGGTCAGACCCCACATTTCAAAAATCAGGTATGTGTTTTAGCCATGATAAAAACCCAACTTACATGTAACTTTTAAATATCTTAAAATGGTGAAAATAAAAACCGACATGTGTTCATATGACTTTAAGAATTCCGTAGAGATCTGTATATTTCTTTCACTTTTTTTGGTATAATAATGATAGCCAATGTCTGATTAATTTCTATGGGTTACTACACTGGAGAAAATATGCACTATGCAACATGTTTTATTTAAACCATCTTCAAATATACTGTTAGATTTTTAGGAGATAATACAGCTTTATTTCATGTTTTACTGCTTAGAAACTTGCATTTTTCTCTGGAATGCATGAACACGTGCCAATTACACAATGTTTTACTAAAACTATTCCACATTATTTTATTAAAACTACATTATTAGTAGCACTATGGGAATTGCATTCTCCATAAATATGCCATGCTTTTCTCGTTACTATCAAAAGTATTGTAAATAAGCAACACACACTAAAGAAATGCATATGGGACATATCAAATAATACAAAATTCAGTCTCCTTGAAATTTGTTTCCAGGATGTTAACTGCAAAGCAAGTTATATATAGCTGTAAATGCATGTTTAATTTGTGCAGAAATCATGGTGTGATGAAGACAATTAAGAGCCTCAGAGGGAATAATTATATTACTGCATGGAGCTGGTGGAACTCAAATTGCTTGATGCTTGGACTTTAAATTGGCTTGTGCTCCTGTTGTGAAAGTCACCCATATTAGAAACTAAACTGCAGCGAAAACATTATATTTTCAAAGTCATACAGCAAAGTGCATCTTCGTTTCCATTATCATTAACATACTTTATTTCCGTGGTTCATAAACTTAATAATGAATACCTTGGAAGAACTCTAGCACTTATTTCCATGTAATGTGTGTGCGTGTGTGTATTTATTATATTTGTGTGTGTGTGAATATATATTCTTTATCATATTAGAATGTTATCGTGTAAAAAAAATACAACTTTTCAGCCTGGTTCTGAGTCTTTTATTAAAACTTTATTTCCCACACTACATGATAAAGGTCTTGTATCCAGGACAAAGTGTGACTTTATTATATTAAAATGTCTTGAGTGCTCAATTCCAGTTCCTGTGTATGTATGTATATATATATATATATATATATATATATATATATATGTTTGTACAGTATAAAACATTATATATAGTTTTATCATGTATCACTTTAGCTGTTTGTGAAATCATTCATGATAGAGCAGGAGACTGTGGGAGGTATATAGAGTGGCTGATCAGATTATAATGCTATAATTCTTTGGGTCAAAACTTTCCAACCTACTTCGTATAAAGGGATGATAATCTTTTGGACATTCAATTCATGGGCAAGATCGCATTGAGAAGATGGCATCAAACCTCAAAAGTATTTAGAGCCCATTGGCAGCTATAAATCCATAAAGATTTATTGGGAAGGAATTGGCCCTAAGCGTCTAGTTGAACAGTCCTGTAATAGTTTATTATGGTGGACACCACCTTCCACAGCCCTGTCAGGTCATTTCTTTATCCATTTGGCAAAACTGCAAAAACCATGCTTTTTTCAATAATCTTGAGATTTATGATATTAGATATGCAGAATAAATATCTGTAACACAACTTTGGTGTCTATACACATTACATAGAGCATTCATTTAATTGTTTGTAGACACATGTAATGAATACAGTATAGCAAGGAAACCTGATATCTATCATAGAAACGGCTTTAATATACAACAGACCACTTCTACTGCATAATAAATAAAAAAACTTTTTTTCCAGACCCTGCATTCCAATGTGAATGTTACCCCCAGTAGTACAGGTATATACAATCAGTCAGGTGGATTCCTAGGAGGGTTCTGGATGGCCCCAATAAATGAAAGGACCTTGTCAGAGATTCTCTTTGACTGAGGCTAATCCCTGGGCCCTAAGCCTACCACTGTGATGCCCTATTCTGTGTAACCAACCTACATAGCCAGGATACACCAGGAACCTAGGCCCACTATACGTCATTTTGTAGTATTGAGCTACCCATGTAGAGAACGTTCTAGCCTGATTACTCTCACCACTAAATGTGAGACAGAACTGGGATCTAATCTTGGTTATATCCCTTTGAAGGACCTTCTGGATCAGGATCCTACAGGTGCAAGACCACATTGTCAAGGACCCAACCACTACGTATGCCTATATTAGTTAGGGTGTACCTAAAGTATGTGCATCCTATTATAGAGAAGGCTAAGATAGAATGAATCTCTGTGTAATTGAAGCATTGATGCTGGACAATAAATAACTAGGGCATTCATGTTGGAGACTCTTTGGAACTGGGTCATTGACCCTATACTCACTGTGTAATTGGGCAATTTTAGGATGGTACAATGAATGAATTTGAGATAACTGTTGGGCACTTTAATTAAAGTGAGTAATTGATACTGTTAATTTTTAATTGTCACTGGGACATTGGTGCTGTAGGTAATTAGAATGAGTGTAACTAGAATAATGATTCTGGGCACTTTGTAATGAGGAATGTCTAATGTGCACTTTGCGGTGTAACTGGTATGTTGATAGTGGGTACTCTACACTGTACCAGAAAGTTTAGGTTCTTCACTGTTTTCAAATGGGTAACTGATCTTGATATTATAAAACTCAGCAATTAAATCACTAACAACACTAATAGAAAATATGTGCTCTGATATTCTTTACAGTCAGTGGGTATTTCATCTAGGGCGAAATTTATTAAAATCGGAATTTTTACCGCACGTGTGGAATTTCGATCGATTTCCAATTGCACGAGCGGAATTTAGTCCAATTTCCGATCACACAGTCGGAATTTCAATCGATTTCCGATCGTGCAGAAAAAATTCTGCGCATGTGATCGGAATTTAAATTTCACCCTTAATAAATTTCGCCCATTTAAATTTGTGTACAAAATCCTGTTAATTTCTGAGGCATAAATAAGCAATTGTAAAAGCAAAGCTGTATAGTTAAACCATCTTAGGTACCAAGGTTTTTAGTTCACTGCTTACATTATGATTTAGCAATATACCAGGGCTAAGTGAACTCTCGGAATTCATTATACAGGGTTTTGTTGTGACTTTGATATGTATGTATTTATAATTTTATTTATAAAGAGTCAAAAATTTACGCAGTGCTGTACAATTCAGCCATACAAATAAAATACAGACATGGGAAAACTGAATTACACAATACACATATAATCACTTACAGTACATTACAGTAAAGTGATACATCACTTTAAGTGCTAAGTTGTGATTGACAAAAGAGGTTGGAGATCCCTGCTCCATAGAGCTTATCTAATATGACCACAGATGTTTGAATAGTTAGTTCTTGAATATATGTATCTTGTGTTGATTTACCTAATTGAGTAATATGATATGTCTTATACCCTTGTATCATCTTTTTTTAATTTTTAATTTAAATGTGTGTTGCCTTTTCTTCAGTTGGCTATAGGTTCTATTGAAATTAAGTTATTACATGGTGTTTTTAACTTCTCCCACAAGGTGTCACTCTATATTTATATCAAGAACTAAACATTGATTTCAGGTGTTTCAATGTATTTTGATAAAGGAAATGTATACAGTTTTACTTAGTGGTGTGCATTATAGCAGACATTTCAATGTTCACACAGTTGCATATACCCGTGTCTGAAAAGACTGCTTTTCTTCAGTTTAGCACCAAGATTTGTATACTATTTACATTTTGGTTCTGTATCCACAGTTACCCTTCTCTGTCTTTGTAAAATATATTTTTATTTTTTTATACAATTTTAAACAAAATCAAAACATTGATTTTCATCTTAAAGAATACACTAAAAAAGAATAAGAAGTTTCTTTCGGACAACTATCTTTCCCAAGAAGTTTATGTGCCAGAACAGTAGTGGCGAACGTTTTTGACACTGCGTCGGGAAGGAGAGCACCTGCGTTGGGTAAAGAGTGCTCCCCTGCAAGCGCTCCTTCAGTTTAGGCCGTGGATTCGGCCTCAAAAATGTCACTTCGGGTCCGCGGCCTGCACTGAAGGCAGTGGTGGTGACGGGGCACGTGCCCTCGGTTCATCATCCCTGTATTTTAGAAGTTGCTCTGTGGTTGAAGAGTGAAATTGTAGGGCAGAAATAGATTGAGTTAAGTGCTGATAAGGTTTAACAGTGTCTGAGTAAAAATTTGAAAGTGAAATTCAGGATGAAAGGCTGATTACATTTTACTGAATGGCATATATTTAATTACTGTATGCCCAATAGAACACAGTCTGTATACATTTTCTGGTACAGAGACTTCCTTGAGAAACAGTAACCTGTAAATTAAATTGGCAGAAAAACAAAAATACAAATTTAAATGCTCAGTAAGCCATGGCTAAAAAGTTAATGAAAAAGAACTGAAGTCTATATATAATATGGGGGATATTTATAAAGCCCATCTAGACCTTTTAGAATTGTTTCACTGTGTATAGATACTTTACGGCATCATTTTTCATATATCAACATTCTTCTTGTATGGTAAAAATAATCTAACTGTGGCTAAGTGACAGGGCCAACTCTATAGGATATAATGGGTTTTCAGCCTAAAGCAGGTGAACACTTTTGGTCAATTAAATTTGACTTTCTAAATAGGTGAAATCGCTGATATCCATATTTCACTAACGTTAGCAGATCCAAAAAATTCAGCTTTTCTAAATATCCCCTACATTTTTTTTCTTTTTGTTTACATATGGAATTGCACATGGTTTCCTCCATCAACAGTAACAAGTAACGATCATGTTTGTCAGAGAGAACATTGCAGCAAAAGAGCCTACAAAAGGAAAGTTTCATTAAAATAAGTGATATTGATGAGTATAAAGACATTGCATGTAATAGACCTGACATTCTAAGTACAAAATAAAAAGAACCAGAACTGAATCTCTTCTGACAATCCAAAAATAAAGTTTTACGCACTCAAATTGACTATATGAGCTGATAGTGACACACAGGAGCTGACAATCTAAAAAGGTTTCATACAGTGGATAGGAAAATCTTAATAAGATGACCATTTTCCTTAACAAGAACTGAAACATAGTGAATAAAGTTGTATGCATGGATGATGAAACAGGAAAGCAGAGCTTCCCAACAAGATGGAGGACTAAAGGTGAACAAAATAATAGTAACAGGAGAAAAAGTAGTCTTTAGCAGCACTAACAATTCCCTTATATGTGAGATCCAACATTCAGAACACCCCCAGTATTAGGGCAAGGACACCAAGCACAAATACCATGTGGGCTCTCCATGCTGGTAGAATTGAACAAACTATAATGCAAATCAAACTAAATTACAAAAAAATACCATAATACAACTAAAAATTAAGAAAAACAAATATATAAAATAAATATAAATAAACTTCAGTGGGGATGTGTCCCCCCCCCCCCCCCCCCCCCCCCCCTCCCCAAAGAAACACAATTAACCGTGAGGGGGAATTATCAGGCTCCTAGAGGTACATTAGACATTAGATTCCTTGAAAATGCTATTAAGAGTCTATAATTCCAGTAAATAAGCAGAAGTATGAATTCTAATGATATAACTGCAAAGTCCCATAGATAGACTTCAACTACACAGTTCCTTTATAAATTGTTGGAACAATAATGGACTTCATTAAGATATGCACTGAAATCAGATCAATAGTCTCCAGCACGCTGTAAATATATGAACCCACTACTCCTTATTCACTAAATAGAGGATTACCTTGTTGAAGATGCTGCTGCTGAAAAATGCTATTGGATGCCTAGTCAGGTATAGTCAGTTGAACAGTAGCAGGCACATAGTGATGCTAATTTGGTCAAGAGAAATCGAACTGACATAATTTACCCATGATTTCCATGAATCTGTTTAAAGCAGAAAGTGTCACTATAACTGTATCTTTCTTAGAATAATGCCAAAATATTATTTGAAAAAGGGTCATTTTACCTGAAACATGTAATGTCATTCTCAATAAACCATATAATCGACTACCCAACTTCACTGAAACAACTTCATACCCTTCTTTTTTCTTCTAAGATTAATGTGACGAACAGGACACGTGGGTTTTTGGTTGTTTCATACAGCTAATTTTGAAGTGTTTATTCACACAATTAAACCTCTACATGACTGTTTTCATTTTGATGAATAACCCTTTTATATGCAATATAGCATGGTATGATAATGTTTCTAATATGTTAAAAGGCTCATATAAATCATAGCAGACTAAAGTATCTATTCCTGTGCAATCAGAGCCGGCTCTGGCCCTATAGGCGCCCC
>WMED01015287.1:0-13704 GCA_019650415.1 Pipa parva | reverse complement strand
GAAGTGCTACTCATTGGGGTTTGGGTAGGCATTCATGGGAAGTGCTACTCACTGGGGTTTCGTTAGGCATTCATGGGAAGTGCTACTCACTTTTGATTCATCTTAGAATGTATAATAAGTTATTTATTAGAATCTTACAAGTTGACATTTATCTGAGAATGTTTTGCTTTATAATATAAAAAACATACTGAATTTAAGCCTAACACGCACCAAATCCCCCACTAGACAGAGGCACAGCCAATTCTGACAGCCATTTATGTAATAACATGTGACAAATTGTCTTTCTTACTTTGAGTAGGAACAGCTTAAAAGGTCGGTAGGACAGGATTCTCACCCCTTTTATGTGATGTTCAGTAAAGCAGAATTTGACATTGACAAAGCAATGTGTCTGGATAATTTGCATGACAGACGTTGAAATGGACCTTTAAACATTGTAACAATAAGTGTGCCTGTGTAACAGGCAAACCATTCCGCATTGCACATTGAAATGTACTATAAATTGTCCAGAATTAAAGTAAACCATGATTTGATTGTAATTTATTTGATGACTGATAAATAATGATTTACAGCGGAAAAAAAGGACAAATTTTTTATGATGTGGTCCCTTTAAATCAGCAGCAGCTATTAATAATGTGAGGTGGGGTAGGGCTGAGTTATACTGTATGTCGCTAAGCATTCAGGCTAAAGCTAAATATTGATGGTGTTCTGCTTTCCCAAGCACTCCAAGCCAAGACTGAGATAGGAAGATGTAAATAAAGCTCTTTCACCAGGTCTTCCAGATCATAGTCTTGGCATAACCTGATTGGAGAACCCACAGTGTCGTCATTTCTCCTCCTAAGAGCTCCCAGTTGTTTTGGGAATACTCAAGGGAAGCAGGGAACAAATTTCACCAGTTAATATTTAGTTTAAGATGAATATTTAAGGGGGTTTTTCATTAAAGTCCAAATTGTTACATATAGGTGCGAATTCGCCAGATAAAGACAGTCTAAATAGGATGCTACTGTCGCAGTCGCATCTTTATAATAAAAATATTATTATTAATAATAATGTTGTTATTATAGGAAAATTGTCGCAATCTTAACTTTAAAAAATTGTTGTGACTTTACAATGGAGAAATTGTAGCGGATTTGCAATGCGAATCCGCTGTTTGAGAATTCGACAGTCGAAATTCACCTTAGTGAATAACCCCCTTAATGTGTAACTGCATTCTGCTTAGCTGCTCTCTAACCTCCCCCCCCAGTAAACACAAATCTTTGTCCAAAGGAGCTGACATGTTCACTTTTTCCAATCAAGAAGTAGGAACAGACGGTCATAAGTAGGAGAGAACATTAACTATGTCCTAATTTTAAGAGCTTTTGTTTTTTTATTCTGCAGCCACAGACCATAAAGCAGACTTTACAGAGGACACTGCAGAGCTATGAGCACCAAGTTATTGGGTAAGGACATATTTAAATATTATATAATAAGATAGCATGACTCATTCATCTTTATTCAATGCAATGTTCAGCTCTGGGCCATTCTATTATAAGACTACAAAGAAATTCCCATAACAAGCAGCATTGATTGGAAGTATTCTGGGTCATTATGCAGCTGTAAAAATGTTGAAGATTAAATACCTTTGGTGTATAGATGAAATGAAGTCTGTACTTATGGATAATGTGCATTTGGAGGACCTGCATAAAGCATAATAAACTCATTATGTGCTACTAATAAACTATTTTCTCCTATGCGTTCCTTCTAATTACTGCACTAAATGTAAGGATATTTAGTGGTTACTTATAAATGCCTTTTTATTGATTCCCATTGGACAAACGAAGGTTCTATGAGCAAGCACTAGCTTGGTGTGAAACGCATTAGATGGTATGCTGCTGCTGCTCCTGCTTTGTGTGTGCTCTCGTTAATTGATGGATTAATAAAGCTACAGTTTTGTCTGTAGTTATTGCCAAAGATTATCCTTTGTTTTTGCAAACTAAAGTTCTTATAATGAAACCTATTTTGACAAATACAATACAAATAAGTGATACAAATTTTGGCAAGTGAGATGAAAGCAAGTGTGAAAGAGGACATACTGTAGGTCAGTATAGTAAAAGAGAAAGAGTTTTTTAAATACATTGCAGGAAAATTTCATATGGAATTATGATAGAGATACTACCAGAAAGGAAGCACTATTGGACCTCTTAATTTCTGACAATGAATAGATTATAAATGTCCATGTAAGGCAGTGGTCGGCAACCTATTACTCTTTTGATGGCCATATCTGGCTCTATCATTGTAACAAGTGGTGCAAGCACCGCTCATTACAGTCTGCCGGCAAGCGCTGTAGAGAGAAAGCTCTCTCAGCACTTCCAGGTTGCTAGCCAATCCGGAGCCACAGACGTCACTGGCTTCCAGGTTGCTAGCCAATACGGAGCCACTGACGTCACCGCAAGTCCAGATACGTGATGTCAGTGGCTCCGGATTCAAAAGGGGTGAGGGAGCCGCACGTATATGGCTCTCTTGGAAGAAAAGGTTGCCAACCCCTGATATAAGGGAATACCTAGGCAATACTGACCACAGCATGATGAGTGGTTTAACAATAAGGGTCACAGAGGTTTTAGCTGGGAAATCTAAGGGAACCCATCCATTCTGCCATGACTGCTGCCCACAAAGTGAGACATGTGGCATCTCCTGTAGTGGCGTCTTTGGATAGGAAGAGGTTCGGCTCTGCACGGGAAAGGAGCCCCAGTGCTGGCCCTGTACTGGGGCTGAGCTTCTTTTGACATGCCCCTAAATGTGATTGTTTTTACTACAAAAAAAGGGGAAGGACCAAACCATTATGGTGGTTAAGGATTCAAGTGAGAATTCGACTGTTGAAGTGAATTCTCATCACTTTGGGTGGCTACGCCCTGTTCCTCCACTCTTTATTGACTAAACAGCAGATTACTACAGAAAATCTGCCATAGAGACAATAGTAAAGCTGTGACAGCAACAGTATTCCCATAATAAAGTCACAACCATGACAGTAGAGGTCTATTGGGTAGTGCGTGACTGTTGTTAGCTGGTGAATTGACACCTTTATGTGACAATTTGGACAATAGTCAATAACCCTCTAAATTTTCAAAGGATATTTTTTTAGAATCTAAGTTGATAGCAAAAAAAAATGAGACTGCTCAGTCCCATAAAGAGTGAAAAAATAAAAATGTTTGTTTTATATTATTTAATTTTTATTTAATTTTTTTGGATGTTACCATCCCCTTTAACTGGTTGTTTTAAATTTTCCCTTTAACAGTCGACAGTCGAATTCACACCTTAGTGAATAACCCCTTCAGAATAAGGAAAAGGTAAACTGATTGAAAGCCTTTTCAGCTCTGTGTTTAAAACGAAGTGGAGCATGTATGATGGATAAATGTACCACAGTGGCTTAGTGGATTTGATCATAAATGTTTAGACATTTGATCAATGCACCATCACCAAATTAGTTATATACACAAGTCATAAAAGCAATAAGTTGATTTATTGCCAAACCTTTCTATTTTTTTAATTTTAAAGACTGGTAATGTACCAGTTGATTGACTTAAAGAAAATGTGAAACATTTATTTAAAGGAGAACTATAGTCAGATTGCATCTTTACCTATACAGTGCTATACCTTAGTGAGAAGCATTTTTCCCCAGTAGTTGTTTCATCTGAAACAGGATAATTTATTACACAGCAATTGAAAACTCCCTCACCAAGAAATGTGTGTGTGACATGTACCAGCCAGTTTTCCATGAAGGGTACCCTCCCCTGGACAATTTTGCCTAATGGGTAATGGAAGGCCTACGCACAAGTACACAAGTTAGCTTTCCTCTGTTAGCTTTTCCTCTAATCACCTGCATTCCAGGCATTCCAGGAATGATTGATGAGGCCAAAAGGTCAGCATACTTCTTAACCAATAGCAGTCAGGCAGCTTTTTAAGACAGTGTCTTATATTAATTTTTGTTCCTAAAGAAGCATTAGGTCTTTCAAGGGATGTCTTATTTTTTGGACATGGTACTGGTACAGTATATTTCTCGTACTATACTGCAGCTAGATCTTATTTTTAGGGGAGGAATTATATTTCTAAGCTTGGAAAAAATTGCACTAGGTCTTATTTTCGGGGGAAACAGGGCTATGAATGATATTTTCTCTGATAAGCTCACCCAATGGAAAGGATCAAAACTATGTTGGTTTCATGATCTGAACTTCACAGAGATATTTATTTATTTACAGAAAGTTTCAGGCTACACAGCTGCTACTGACAATTTAATGACAGTTAAAAATACAGTGGTACCTCGGTTTTCAAACGACTTGGATTTCAAACAAATTGGTTTTCAACCACGAAATTCGAGAAAATTTTGTCTTGGAATCTGAACAAATATTTGGAACTCAAACACCCGAGATGAGCAGAATGGCATTCGCAGCATCAATACAAGTCAATCTGCGATTGGATTTCTTATGGGAGAAATTGTTTTGGTTCTCAACCGCACTTCCAGAACGAATTGTAGTTGAGAACCAAGGTATCACTGTATCATGTTCACCTTAAGCCTGTTTTCTAAATGCACTCCCAAGGCCATATTTCCTACAAGGAACTTCCCACTTTTGAGACGGTGGCAGCAGAGCCGAGGGGGGCCTTCCTATTTGCGGTGGCCGCACAGGGAAGTGAGATGAGAAGCAGTCTGGGAGAGGCATGGATAGCCTGTCTTGGTTCACATGGCTGGTGGGACTGTGCTACCCAGACAGAATGAGGTGGAGGTGTTGCCTCTGGGATAGGGGCACAGGGATCAGTTCAGGTCTCCACTGGCTCCAGTAGCTATGAGGGAGGACAGGTTTCCTGGGGAACACCCACAGCTAAGCTGTTATGAATGCAGTAAAAAAAGGATCTAATTAATAATGTATTATAAATATAATTAAATTACCATCAATGGAAAAGTGAAAATGATCGGTAGACTTGTTGACCTATAAAATTAAGTTATGTGTGTACAGTTCACTAACTATATTGAGTTCTAATCATGTTATAAGGGAGGAATGGGAAGCGTTAAAGCCCCACAGAGAAATCGGCACAGGGAAAGCAAAAAAGAAATGAGCTTTGTAAATGAGATGGATGACAACAATAAAAGCTGACATAACGGTAAAACCAATTTTGTATTGATTCAGTTTAAATAGACTGAGGCTGTCCGCATTCCCCATTTCCATCTACTACGGATGTATGATTTTATCAGATTGTCATCAACGTAACATAAGTCTTTCGCTAATGGTGGAAAAAAGGTAACTTTGTAAGAAATAGATCATTACCGCTATGTCGCCTCTCCGAAGCCGCTCAAGCATAAATATCAGCGAAAAAGTCATTGTAAATCTTGAGGGAAAAAAAAATGTGAAAATGTCCAAATTCTATAATTCTGAATTGTCAGTTAATCACACTTCAGCACAAGGCTGCAAAACTAAAGATGTGTGAATCCTAATCCATCATTTAGCAAGCACAGCTCCTTGGTTGTCAAGTGCTAAAATGACTAGTGGGTTACGTGGAGTGTGTCTCCCATGCTATCCATGGTGGTTCCATCTGTACTTATGTCCAGACTGAAAGATTCCATTTCCTTCTTCTAAACTGAGCCATTAACTGGCTAAGACTGGCTAAGACATCTTGGACTTCTAGATTTCTATATCCAGAGCACTACCCAGGGTTAGGCTCGCCAACCAGAGCACCAGAGTATCCTCCATTGAGCCCAAGCATTGGGGGGGGACCTTGGTCAGGTGCCAAAAAAAATTATCTTTTAAAATTTGTCGGTTCCTAGCTACCTTTAATTACACTCGCACTTGGGCAAATTGCTCTTTTGTAGTGAACTGACAAATGTATAATTTATTATGATAGTTCTGGTGTACATGACAACCATTGCTATTAGTAGCGAGCCTTTTAAAGGGGAACTTGAAGTTCATGCAGTATTCCACTAAGCTGTAGTGGATGTTGAAGTTATATTTAATGTTTTAGTATTTTGAAACTCTGTTTCCATCATGGAACCTAATTTTTCTTGCTTGTCAAGTCCTAATCATTGAGCCCAACTTCATCTGAATCAGTGAGTTATATTTTCTGGAAGAATGAATGTAGGAATATTTTAATAGAAGAAGAGCAGGGGAACATTAACTTAACTTGCAATAACTATAAAGAAAGCGGAACGAATGCTTCATGCTTTAAACCATAAAGGTTCAGCAATTATGAACGTATTTGCATACATTGCGTGGAGAAAAGTATTTGAAAAAAAAAAGTGTTTAGTCCATATTTTAATGTGAGAAATAATGAGTAAAAGTATGCGGCTGCCAGACCTCTCATTGCAATCATGGTGCAAACTGTCTGGAAGCAATGTCAGCACAAGACTCAGTATACTACTTATAGAAACGGATTAAACCTTTCAGGACTGGCCCTTTATAAAGTTCAAGATAAGGAAGGCCACTTACTGAATTGTAAAGGAAACTTCTCATTCGTTGCAGAAAATCACACGTTTAAGAGGTTTATTATTCCCTAAAATGTTGCGTGGTTTTCCTTGCTTCATTTTGTGGATTGTGATTCCTACACTAAAACTGTATTGTACTGGCCTGGCTGAATTTCTACACTCACCCAGCCCCTAATCTGGAAGTGCCAGACATCCTACAGTGTTTGATGATCCTTAATAAAACTTTGTTGGAATTCTGTGATCACTGTGTTTGGAATCTATTAATGAACCCCTGAATATGATCTCTTAGCATCTCTTTAAAAAGATTATCCAATAACTAATGTATTTAAAATATAATGACACCATTTCTAAAGTACGACTGTTAAGAATTTCTCCAAATACAACCTACTGTTCATGCCCAGATGGATTCTATTCAATCTGTGCATGCGCAGTTGGTTAGATTCGGTGAAATTCAGGAGGGGGGTGGGTAATATGCGATGATTGACGCCACACACATACCCAGGAAGTAACCTGCTGCAGGGGAGATATTCATCTCATGATCCTGGGCTGTGGATTGTAAGATGATAGCTGATCTAGCAGCAGAACACATTGGGGGTTATTGGCTAAAGTCCAAATTGCTACGTAAAGGTATGAATTTGGCAGCTAAAGACAGTCACAATAGACTGCTACTGTCGCAGCTGCATCTTTATGATGAGAATATTGTCACAATCACAAATTTACTATGGAAATATTTTCGAAGTCGCAATTTTACAATGGAAAATTTGATGGGGTTGCAGATTTACTATGAGAATTCACTGTTTGAGAACAATTGAATTCTCACTAATTAGTGTACTGCTGCTGAAAACAAACAGTTAGCTACGTTTTTTTTTTTAAACAATAGCTTTCCTTTAAAACACAGGGTTACTGAACTTCAGTCAATAAGCATACGGGGGTGGACACCATCTGGAACAGTTATTAAAGATGTATTAAGTATGTTTATTTACTTCTACCTGGATTAGGGATGTTATTGATTTAGAATGCGTGAATTATGATAATTTTCCTGAAGAAGCTGCTAACAGAGTGCAGAGAAACGTGTTGAGAGACTTTTACAGATTTTATTTGATATGCTCGTTTATTTACATCGTTTGTGAGTATATTTTTTTACGATTTTTTAATCTCATTAAAATGGTATTACATTATTTTGGATCCCTTTGTTTTCCATTTTGGTCATGAGTATTTGGAGTCGCTTTGGAGATTGATATTTGGAAGCTGCAATCATACCTATCAATACACCCTGTGAAGCCTGGATTATCGATACACTATTATGGTTGTATATTTTGTGTACATCTGGTGAGTGTTTTCACTACTGGAGTGCCATTCACGTGTGCTTTCCACAGAAGTAGTTTTTTCTCATCATGTATATCTTTCACTGGCACATTTCTTATTTGCATACATAATTTATATACGTGGATAAGGCACTATTGTACCTCCATTTTTTGCGCTTTTCCTCCGTAGATTTGATCTCATTCTTCAGATAGTTGATATTATCTGGAACCAGTTTACTACTGACATAAACCAGTAATTTAATTTCTAAAGTTTCATGGACCTAGATCTGCGGGTACATTAAAGCTCAATATCTGAGGGGTATATTTCAGGAACAGTCAGAGATTCCATGTTTATCAGAACATCTTTGTAAAGCCCAGAGACTGCTGAACTGCATTTCTATTCTCAAGCTAAAATATAATGTTATTAGAGGGAGACATTGAAGAACAATCTGCCAACAGAGTTTCCATGCACTTGCAGATAATATTTTATTAATATTATGGGCAAATGTGCTCATAAATTCTTAAAGGGATACTAAGGGCAAAGTTTATTAAAGTTGGAAAGACCAGCAGTCAGATTACAGAGGGAAAGCTGACTTGTGCACATGTGCTAAGTAGTAAATATGGTAAAAATGAACGGGGGAGGGTACCTTTTCATGGAAAACTGGCCAGTACACATCACACACACATTTCCTGGTGCGGGAGTTTATCAGTGCTGCCTACTCGATTATTCTGCATCACATGAAACAACTACTGGGGAGAAACACTTCTCACTAAAATATAGTACTGCATATGTAAAGATGTAATTTGACTATAGTTCCCCTTTAAGAGTTAGAATGGATAAAATACATTTTCCTTTAGGGCCTTCATGGCAGTAGACTAAAAGGTTTAACAGGATGGAATATCAAAACATTTTGGGGGTTACTCACTAAGGTGCGAACTCGATTGTCGAATTCGCAAACAGCGGATTCCCATAGCAAATCTGCTACAATTTCCCCATTATAAAGTTGCTACAATTTCCCCTTAACAAAGTCGCGACTGTGGCAATATTCTCATTATAAAGACGCAACTGCAACAGTAGCAGCCTGTTGTGACTGTCTTTATCTGGCGAATTCGCACCTATACGCAACAATTTGGACTTTAGTGGATAAACCCCCTTTAAATTTTTCGTTATCTATACCAAAATAATTTTATTTTGTAATGTAATATTATTTAGTTCTTTTTATTGCCATGCTATTACTTATATAATGATATTATCCTGTTGTTTTCTATTTGAGTAGAAACCCATACCCAGGGTACGATTTTTGTAACATCTCGAGATTGTTACAGTGTTGCCTTCAGTACACTGGAATAAAAATGTTCAGTTTTCAGTGAAATTCTAATATCACAACACAGCTTGCCTACAACCCTCATAGTGCTATGCTATCAACGTACAGTGCAGTGCCTAACACCAATGCTGTATTTCTTGCATTGACAATCTAGTCATTGTCCTTTCACTTTAACCCTTAACATTCTTAAGGGAAAAGAAAACATGTTTAAAAATGTGGTTACCTGTATTTATATCTAAAGTGGGTATTTCCACAGACCCATGATTCACGGGTTAATTACCAATTCGAAATTCCAGACATGCTCAGTTTTCTGACTAACATGAACAGAAGGGGAGATTTTGGTGAGTTTAAATTCTACTTGGTGCTGTTTTCTTGAGAGATTTGACGAAGGTTACATTTAATTCTGAGGAAAATACATAAGATACAAAAATAAAAGAATAAACGCAGTCCTCAAAAGGGATGTTCTTGAATTGGCTATAGGCATTGATTTAAACGCAGAATAAACAGGAAGTTCTCTAACAGTAAACTGGAGATCTCAGTCAAGGGGTAGGAAATGTGGGGGGTTATTCACTAAGGTGCGAATTCGACTGTCGAATTCCCAAACAGCGGATTCCCATAGCAACTCCACTACAATTTCCCCATTGTAAAGTCGCGACAATTTTTTAAAGTGAAGATTATGACAATTTTCCCATAATAAAGTCACGACTGCAACAATACCCTCATTATAAAAACGCGACTACGACAGAAGCAGCCTATTGCAACTGCTATTGCAATCTTAACATTAAAAAATTATTGAGACTTTACAATGGGGATATTGTTGCGGATTTGCTATGGGAATCCGCTGTCGAATTCACACCTTAGTGAATAACCCCCGTGTGCCATGCAGGCAATAGCGCTACTTACTGTTCTGGTTTAAATGCACAAGAGAAATTAGTGGACTGAGATCCATTTATAGTCAATCATTTCCAATATCTCTGGGAGTTGCTTCTTTCTAAATGCTATCCACACTGCAGTCTTTAAATATTCAGTATATTTAATGATCCACTAAATTACTACTAGTGATGCAAGCTGATTCTCCTGGTGACATACACTAGTAGCTTTTGTGTGAAATCATTTTCTTTCAGCACTATGTGCTAATTGGGAATTTACTAAAAACTTAATGAGGTTTGGAAGGCAGAAGGTTATATAAGAGTGAATTTTAGAAAACGGTCTGTTATTTCCTTTTTTTTTACATATTTATAAATATATTATTTTAATTTTTTTTTTTTTTCAAGGTACAAGGATGCCGAGAGGAATCTACACAATGCCTCAATCAGATGCTCTTATGCAGAGAACTCTGGGAAAGAGGAAGCGGAAGATGTTTCCGGAATTCTTCAGTGCACGGCTAATATGCTTGGTGTGTATAATATAAATTCCTGGTAAAAAATATTTTACAGGCATCATAAAAAAATTTAAAAAAATCTATTTTTATTTTAAAACTAGAGTCCAGCTCAGAATTTAATTTAAGGGCATTATGGGTTTGGTAGGTTTGTGAAAAAAGGATGTTCAAAATCGCAAACTTTACTGTAGATTACAGGAATTGTGCCAAATGTATTTGCTGTATGCTTAGTACCTTACATAATTTTTATTCCTTTCCATCATGTTTATTTTTTATTTATTTATTTTTTTATTCTAATGATTGTCCTGATAAATCTGCTGTGCTAATACGTGATGCGCCCAGGGAGGTTATAATGGATGGATTGACAGAAGCCATTTCTGCCAGGGAGGAGGTAACCATGGTAACTAAAGACCATGGTCTGTCTTTATTTATTAAATATACAGTAAGTTGGCCATTCTTAGACTGATGCAGCATCAACATATAATAACCTATTTTAACCTTTCTGCCCCCCACCAAATTACCCAAGAACACCAGGACACGAGAGATGTGGTTAGATGGCTTTACTATTATTCAAACCAATTTTAACAGACTAAATAACCTCATAAACATCCCTTTAAAATAGGGTATATAAAAATAAGTAGTGGATCTTTTAAATCAGTGATGCCCAACCTATGGCCCGCGACTCGGTGCTATCTGACCCACGGCCCTTATTCTGAATGTAAGGGTGAATTTGCTAGCTAAAGACAGTCGCAATAGACTGTTGTCGCAGTCTCGTCTTTATAATGAGAATATTGTCGCAGTCGCGACTTTACTATGGAAAATTGTCGCAGCTTTTACTTTAAAATTTGTCACGATTTTTAAAGTCGCGACTTTGAAGTGGCCTGTGACACGTGTGTCGCAATTTTATATGGCCCCCAGGCCAAAAAAGGTTGGGCATCACTCTTTTAAATCATCTTGCTGCACTCTGTGTGAAGCTGTAGAGCAGGGGTGTTAAACTCAAGCCCAGGGGCCAAAGACAGCCCACAGTGTAATTATATTTTGCCCAGGAGAAAATACCAAATGTCTACTACAGCTGGCTCACCTGTAGACAGAGCATGTATCAGTAATACTACAAATCCCAGAATGCTCTGCTGGGGCATTGGCACGTCAGTCAGGACCTACAAACAGCCTCTCCTCTGTGGACATAAATTAGCAACCTCATGGTAGCAGTCACATCGGGCCACTTGTCCCAAAAACGGCCAAAGGAAAGCTGGAAAACAGAGATTTTGTAGACAAATGGGGAGTAGAATATCTGTTCACTAATGTAAAGGATGTTTGAAAAGGTTCATTGTTGAAGAGGAAAAAGTTGCTCAGTTGTAGTGATTTTTTTCAGTAAATATTAAGGTTGGCCTCATGACTTTGTCCACGTTTTTAATTTTGACCCACTGTGTATTTAAGTTTGACACTCCTGCCCTAGAGTCATAGAACCCTGTACTGTTTTATAGTTTACTATCAAAATACAGTTACAAATTCAAATGCTGCCTTTTAAAATAAAGTTTATGAAAAAGATAATGTTTATTTTGTAATACATTTTCTATAATCCTGCATTTAGTATATTTTAAATGGGATGTGGCACATGTTAAATGAAAATAATGTATCTTATATAGGGCCACACTATAGGCCAGGACCACACTGACTGTTTCAGAGCTGGAAAAATAGTAATCACTCTTTCCAGTAGGATAATCCACACAGGCTAATTTTGATTTGCACCACTGACAATAATGAACCCAATTAAAACCAGCTCAGCTACAAAACAGCCAAAGTGGCCCTGGCCTAATACGCAGAAGGCGATAACCATGAAGGCTGTATATTTTATATGTCAAGTATTCAATGGCTACTAACACATGAAAAATGAAATTTGCCAATTGGATCTATACAGAAATTATTACTGTGCAGTGCTAGAGATAAAAACCAATTCAATTTTTTTTTTATTGCTTTGTTTTTATGTTTGTTTTGGGATGAACGATGACCTATCAGAAATGGCTTTTGACTTGAAATTCCCTTTTAAAGTGCCCAGTGGTTTCTTTATCTGCGAGGTGACTTAGGATTGCAATAAGTTTTATTGCATTTTGCTTTATGGTTTATTAAAGTTCTGTTGTAAAATATCTAGTCAAACACATGGTTTAGTCTGCACAGCTGACACATGACCTTTTCACAGCTACCTAAGGACATTTAAAACATTAACAATGTGACTACAATCCAGAAAATTGTGAACTCAACCAATTAGCCAATTACTCAGCTCTTCCATAACAATGGAGATATTAATTGGGTGTTATGGGTCGATGACCATATGCATTAAGGTTACATTTACAAAATTAAGAAAAGATGCACTTTTGATGTTTATTTGTAGGATCTAGTTATATTTATTAGATATGCACTGCGTGTATATATTTTTTATATTAACACATGTCTATACAATTTACTTTAGTGTTTAATCTGGTTTAGTTTAAGCACAGGTCCAATAACGCAGAAACACCTACAATTAAATTGACTTATTTTCACATTCAGGTATTCAGATAACCTGATATTATTAATGCCTGTGGTCCTTCACATGATTGATGATCCATGGAAAGCCAATGGCTTATACCACTGGATGTGAATATTGGTTTTAGTAGATAAATGGGTTGTGATCATCCTTCCCATGGGTACTGTTGTGAGCAATTCTCTCTGGCCCATAATCCTTTGCACATATATGATGACATAACACAATGTACATAGAAGAAGGCAAGAGTAAAGAGTGTTGAGTTGAATAGAAGGAGCAGCAGCAATATGCAGTTTTCAGTGTGTGTGAGAATGTGTGTATGTGTTATTGTCAATGAGTTTGTGTAGACTGACTGGCACTTAAATTATATAGAGCAGCGTTTTACAACCAGTGTGCTGCGACACATGGTCAGGTGTGCTGTGGGAAACTCGGCACTTACCAAGGTGTCACGAGCAGCACTTGTAGCTGCTGCACTGTTCATGAACTGCCGGCTCTGACTGCCGGCTAGCACTGGGAGATGTGCTTCTCCCTAGCTAGCCGGCAGTCAGAGCCGGCAGTTCATGAGCAGTGCAGCAGCTACAAGCACTGCTCGTGACACAAGGAGGGAGTCCTGTCTGACTCCCTCCATGGTCTGAGGAGGGGTCATGTGACCCAATCAGTTACATGAGCGAATAGGAGACTGGGAGTGCATGTGATCAGCACTCCGGATCTCACTTCCTCATTCGGCTGTGTGC
>WMED01015285.1:0-13704 GCA_019650415.1 Pipa parva | reverse complement strand
TGTAACCAAGTGAGAAAGTTAGAATGACTAAACTTGGAGGCTGATGTCCCAATGTGTTTTTTAACCTGTAGGTAACAGTTTTTTGTTTCTTGCACTATAGAATTTAAGATGTGTGTAACACCAGTTTCTAAAGGACGTCTATCAGTCATTCCCATGCCAGTGTCTGGACCGTCCCGGTTTGGCCACCGCTCATGTCATATTTCACCATATCATGTTATCACAACTGGTGGCTTTGGGGAACAAGACGGCAAGCACCAGAGGTTAACAGATATACACATCCTGTTCCAGGGGAAAGATGGCTGGGACACTGAAGATATTGTTAAGAGCTGGGGTATGACAGTGTTACTATATGACCTAATGACTCACACTCATATATTAGCCAGTTACATAAGTCTTGAAGGGTGAAATTTACAATATGTGCTTCTGGCTACTTTTCCATCAAAAAAAGATTGAAAAATATCGATCAAAATGTTTCAATTGTGCACCCATTTTTTTACAATGAAAAAACTTGAGAAGTGAAAATTGATCTCCTTGAGTTTTGTAAATATCACCCTTGGTCTTTGGGGGATATACCTAAAATTCAAGTTTTTTTTACCACTTAATACAGGAAAAACTTTTTTTTTTTTAAGTTTTTACTACCATGTTGTTAGTTACATTTTGACTCTATGTGAATCAGCAGAAACCTTTATTAATATTCCCCAAATTTTATTAAAGAATCCATTGACTTAAACACCTCCTATATTACCTCCCTTTTTACTTCCTGAGACTGAGACCTCTCACACTTTTACGTCATGATAGTCTTGCTCACACTGAAACATGTCACACTTCTCTTGCTTAGACTCCAAGGGGGTTATTCACTAAAGTGCGAATTCGACTGTCAAATTTGCAAACAGTGGATTCCCATAGCAAATCTGCTACAATTTCCCCATTGTAAAGTCATGACAATTTTTAATGTTGATTGCGACAATTTTCCCATAATAAAGTAGTGACTGTGACTATATTCTCATTATAAGGACGTGACTGCGACAGTAGCAGCCTATTGCGACTGTCTTTATCTGGTGAATTCGCACCTATACGCAACAGTTCGGACTTTAGTGAATAATCCCCCATGTCTTTCCTCCAGCAGATGTTCACTGTGCATTTTATTTTATCAGATGGACGGCTTCTGCATTCTGTTACTCCTCTCTCAGAAGGAAAAAGGGTTTTGGTTCTTGGTGGACGTTTTTCTCCATCTCAACCTGCAAGTGGATCTCTAATACTTAGACTCGAGGAAGGAACGTCTTGTGTGTCATTGACACAAATAAACCTGGAACCTGATATTCTTCGCTGGAGGCATACTGCAACTGAAGTGTTTCTTTCTGGTAAAAAGATTTTTCCTTCTTATTAAAACACTATGGTGGTAATTCAGCAAGGTGCGAACTCACCTTGGGATGTTTTGCCTGAGCTCGCACAGACTGTTATGCATTCGTTGATGTCCTGCATGCAGACATCAGCAAACGCTTTAAAGGGATTCCAGTCTCGGCGAGGCTCGACTCGAGTGAAAGTAAGATAATAAAAACTCAGAAGGTACTATACCAAAAAATAATAATGATATATTTGAAAATTATAATGACCTTTGACCAATTAATACTGTTTCTTTTCAGGCCATTCTTATGTGTTTGTATATGGGGGTCGTTCAATGTCCTCCATGGCTCTACAGGACCCAATGTTTCTTTGTCCTGAGAAGATGAGTTGGATCCAGGTATGTGTTATATAGTGTGTGAGACTCAAAATGGAATGGTAACTAGCTGTAAAGTCTTGGTTTTGAATAGTAAGAATGTTACACAAGCTGTGTGCCTGCGAAATGTGTTTTATTGTAATAGAAATGTAAAATTTGTGTAACTGCAGCTGTATAGTATCCTATATATGAGCTCAGCTGTGTGTCAGCTAAGTCTGTTTTATTGTATGGCAATGTAAAATGTGTATAACCGCAGCTGTACAGTATCCAATAGATGAGCTGTGCTAAGCCTTTATTATTCTCCATGTTAGCATTTCTTTCTCTTCACTTTATGATATTGTTGGAAGTTGACAACAACTGAGGCTTAGAAAAGTTTCCTTGGCTGTGTGTTTTGTGGTTGCTTCCTCAAGCTATATTACTCTGCTGTATATGTTTGTGTGTATATGTCTGTGTAGATCTGTGTATATGCATGTATGTTTTAATGTTTTGTGACTAAACAGGGAAACTGGATTGTAAGCTCTGCAAAGCAAGGACTAAAGTAAATAACTGTGTAAAGTGTTGTGTAATATATCAGCGCTATATAAATAAATAAATAAAATGCAACTGTCCCTTATTCCCGCATATGAAATTAATAATTCTTCTTTACCCGTCATAGGTGAAGGTTTTGGGCTCTGCCCCCTGTGCGCGCCATTCCCATAGTTCCTGTAGTTATAAAGGGGGAGCAGTGTTATCTGGGGGGCTCCTTTCTTCTGGACTTCCCAGCAATTCCATCACATTCCTCAGACCCTGTGGTTCCCATTTCCGATGGGAAGAACTAGAAACGATTCCGTCGCTTGTGCCAAGGTAACTGTTACTTTTAAAGTGGCCTGTAGAAGTTTGTATGTGTGACTAGTAGAGTCCGGGATACTATATCTGCTACTCCTCCTCCCTATATACAAGGGACAGGCAAGCGATATTAACTCATTCTGTATTGTCATATAGTTCACCTATACCAGTCAATGCTAAAAGCTCATTGGTTGCTATGGGTTACTAGACCTCTTGAAAGATTGCCTGTGTTGATAAATCTCCCTGTATAACTCTACCCTGATTCACAATATCCAGTCATATGGAACAACTCTGACCTAGTCTTCATCTTTAACTTTTCACTTGACTCCAAAGAAACTTCTCCCCAGTTGTAATACAGAGTTGCTTACTACCACTTCTCAGCGAGTCTACAACCTAACCTTCTCCATGAACTACAGCCACAATATAACTCATCAACTCTATATGACTAACTCTAACCTAATAAAATAACCCCTACTGCTTCCTTCAAATGTACGCACATAAGCTGGCATTCATGCTGTAGGGACTCATCAAATCTATATGACTAACTCTAACCCAACAGAATAAACCCTCATTCACTGCTTCATTCAAATGTATGCACATAAGCTAGTATTCATGCTGTAGTGACAGCAATGAGAGATATCTTAGGACACTCCTGGCAAATGCTGGGAGTGGACACTCAAGGGCCAC
The DNA here is from genome assembly GCA_019650415.1 of Pipa parva. Classification (NCBI taxonomy): domain Eukaryota; kingdom Metazoa; phylum Chordata; class Amphibia; order Anura; family Pipidae; genus Pipa; species Pipa parva. The sequence continues at coordinate 10,475 of WMED01015285.1, read as the reverse complement.
TCCTAGAATACCATGGGAACGGACACGCAAGGGCCAACCCTAGAATACCCTGGGAGTGGACACGCAAGGGCCAACCCTAGCATACCCTGGGAGCGGACATGCAAGGGTCAACCCTAGCTTACTCTGGGAGCGGACATGCAAGGACCACTCCTAGCATTCCCTGGGAGGAGACGTGCAAGGGCCACTCCTAGCATACCCTTGGAGCGGATATACAGGATTATGAAAGAGCTACTTAGATTTATTTAAAGGGAAGCTCAAGCTCAAGCTGGCTGGCATGGCAAACGTCAGCCTGCATGTGCTTAACAACATCAGCCATTTGTGGCATGCAGGGGGCTTATCCTGCAGCTGGCTGAGCTCATTGACACAGTTAAATCCATAGCTGGTATGAGTTTAGCACATTTTGATGTATACAGAGAACAATAGTGTATATAGAGCTTTGAAGTTCTGCAGCAAAGAGCAAACTTGGAGAGCTCCACAAACAGTGAATTGCAGAGTTCCAGCACATACCTGCAGCTGTAGTAGTGTAGGTGACTCCTGTTTAGTAATGAGGATGCATTAAACTCTGGTGGAGGCACAGAGACACATGCCTAGTTTCCAGTTCACTTGTGTTTTAGTTTTGATACATTTCCATTGAAATCTGTGGCCATTAGGGATGCAGAATCATGTTCCCAATGATTAGTCTTTTAAGCACTGAGCCTGACAAAGGTCACTTTGTGTTAGTTACCCAGCTCTTTCCCAGACCCCCTTGTGTTTGCCTTAACCAATTTCCTTAATATCCCTGGTATACCTTACAGGTACTCTCACACCTGTCATGTAACTGATGGAAAGCTTCTTCTAGTTGGTGGGATCTGGATTCACTGCTGGTCAGTGCCTGGAGTGACTGTTGTAGACCTGACTACAGGACACTGCGCCGAGTATCGTATAGATACTGTAAGTACCTAAACTTGAATCATAAAAATGTTAGTTATTTTGTAATAAGCAGATCCAAAAACTAGAACCAGTAATAGAAACATCTTAGTACAGTAAATACCCAGGATCAATAAACTTAAATTTAGTCCTCATATAGGCAATGGAGAAGGCTGGACCAAGCACAACTAGTGGGTCATTTGAAATACCTGTTTTAGGTCACCATTGCCCAATCATTTATGAATCGTTAAAATCCAAGCAGTTCAGTTTTTCCCCTATTTAATATTAGATAACTTTGTGCCTTATACATTCTTTTCTTTTTATGCTTAGACTCCATTGGAGTGGCCACTCATGTTACATGCTCACAGCTCTGTAATTCTCACTGATGCAAAGAAGTTGCTGATTCTCGGAGGAGGAGGAAACTGTTTCTCTTTCGGAACCCACCTGAATACACAACCCATCATGGTAGACCTTCCCTCTGAATTGTGATGAGCCTGGCACTTCCTGCATTCTCTCCTGTGTCCAGCATGGTGCCAAATGGTACTCTCTCATCACTGCCTCATGTTGCTTTCACAGGCATGTTTCCCATTAGCCTTCTGTTGTGACAAATAAGGCAGATACAATTGTTCCCATAAGGGGATATTATGTAAGGCCTTCTACTTTTATCTGAGTCATATAATGTCCTACTCTCTAGCTTTACACAAACTGAGCATTGAGTGGCGCCAGAAATCTGAATCGGGCTTGTGGCGCAATGAAATGTCTTTGTTTCTGTATGTAAGAGGAATACAGCAAGAGTGTTTCTTACTTTTCATAAAATATTAGTTTGCATTAGTTTTCTTTTTGGTAAATGAACTAAATGACTATTAAACCCAAATCTTCCTTGTTCAGATTTGTAACATACCAAGAAAGTGCTAAAGGACATACTGTACAAAGATCCTCAAACATCAAAGATTGATTCCACTAGAGCTGGCTTTTACTCAGTTCAGTGAATTTAAAGGAGAACTAAAGAAAAAAAATAAAAAAGAACTGTTAAAATACTTACCTTATATAGGGCCGATTGATTACAGTCACTTTTTCACCTCAGGTGTTTTAGGGCTTAAATATCATCACGTTCATTGCGAGAGCCAATGAGAATGCACCCCAAAATGAGCATGATGATGTAGAAGCTATGGATGGGAATGAAGAAAAGAAGGAGCTGCGCTCTGGCTTCTTTTTCAGCCAGTGCACTGTGCAGGAAGCGTTGGCTCCTGGCTAATTACAGCACAGCTCATGCTGTGACTGTAATCAATTGACTCTGAATAAGGCAAGTATTTTAACTGTTGTTATTTTATTTTATTGCTTTAGGTCTCCTTTAATAACTAGTGATCATTATTGATTCCCCAAAACAAAATACCAAAATTTCTCCATAACATTGTCCACAAAAAAGCTGGTGACCTTTGTGTATTGTGAAGCATTGGCAGAATAGAATTTAACTTACTTATACATTTTCAATGGGTGGATACAATTGTAAGCACAAGTAAGGTAGGTAGAAGGAAAGGAAGAGTGAAAAGAGACATGAAGTAAGTCCACAGTATAACAAAGTCATATAACCATACAATCAAGTTCAGAGCAAATGAAACATGATGCAGATCTTTTACAAGTCCATGGAAGAGTCTACCGATAAAGGAGAAACAGATCGGTGTCCATCCAGATTAGTAGACTTTGATGGGAGGAGTCCTCTAAATGTACCCAAGAGGCAAAATTAGGAAATTTATTACAAACATAACAGCATTTCTTTACACAAATGGAAATCTTACGCAAAACTATTTTAATAATGGAGAGGTCCAGAAGATGTTGAAGGAGGTGTCTGTTTCCATTTAGGGAAGTGTACATTCAGTTAATCCATAGAGTACACTGATGTAAACATTTAAGTGTTGTAAAGTAAACTTTGTGTGACCTTCATCTTTGCCAAAGTAAAATGAAGACATACATATTTAGATGTTATTTACCCAAGGTTCGTGGACTGAAGGTAACGAAATAGCATCTGCAAGTATCAGCCAGTTCTGATATCCTCACTCATTGTTCAGATCAGTTTTTTAGATAATCACAAGAGATGTGATTTACTCTGGAGAAGTTTTCACAGCTCACTAACACCAAATAGAAAATTCAAGAGAGAGAAACTTTCTTGAGTAGTTGAGGCTTGTAGATTATTCATGTGCTTTGGAAAGATGATGGCGTCAAGGTACACTTCAGAGCTCCCAACCATGTATAAATGTGCTAACCAGGCATAAGCCAGCTGGCCTAGCTTCTAAGCCAAAGAGTCTGTAACTTTCCATTCTTGCCACCTTTGTGAAATCAGTAGGTTTATTTATGTAGGCTCCTCTGTGAGAATTTATGAACAAAAAATAAAATATTTCAGTGACCAGTATTGTCCACCAAGGAATGCTTGAAAGAGATCCTTTTTACTTTAAAAAGTAGCTGCCACAGACATTCCTGTGATAGAGGACACTCTGTCGACTTTGATTAAAATTAATAGTTACTGTTTCAATATTTCATATGTAGAAAATTATTATACAAAGAGGCCCAGTGGATTAGATACTTAGGAGATTTTTAGATCCTGTGGTTCTTTAATTTGTTGGTTGTATCACAATTTAAATAATTTTTTTTATCATTTGATTTTGAAAATAGCCACAGATGCATTGTGTAACCACTTTTAAACTTAAATAATTTTTGTAACAAATTCAGACTGGAATAATTGAGACAATAATCAGTCAATAATGTAAATGTGAAAGGATGCAAAATGGCAAATGCTAACATTTTTACACAAGTGTAGAACTGCTTCTCTAACATCGGAATTCAAACGGGTTAATTTTACTTCTTAAAATCATTCTAAGCTTCATACATCAGCTGCACCTGGTTTTAGACACCTGTTTTTGAAAAATGTATAAATGCTGCAGCTGGGGAAAAATGCACGAAAAGGGAATAATAAATTGTAAAATTGTTTTGCTTCCCTTTTATGCGTTATTTCATTTGAGACATTTTCCCAGTAGTTTTTTAAATCTGAATCAGAGGGTTTTTTTGGGAATTAGTAACCACTAGCCAATAGATTGACCTCAGTAATCTTATATTCATTTAAAAAGACTGGTGCCGTGCTGATATGCATTTGGATTTATTGAATCATAAAAGTAGTGACAATCATGAACAATGTTTTACTACAGTTTATGTTTATTCCATTTTATTATCATCCTCAGCTGTTAGACTAATAACCTCATACGGCAGTGGCAAGGCCAACTTGGTTGGTTCCACGGTCAAACACCACGTAATATTGACTGATGAAAACATCTCCCAGAATCCACATGGACATGGAGGATGACTGGATGTTGACTGTACAGGAAGACTGTAGGAAAAGAAGTCATTAATTAAACGGTAGCATTTTGACGTGCATTTATATTCTAAAAATGATGACCATCCTTCACCAGTGAAAACTAACTGCTGGTTAGTTGCTAAGTGTTACTAGATCTCTGTAAACAATTGCTCCTGATAATGAATTCCCAAACAGAAGATAACAGTTCAGTCGGGGTGGATTTAATAACATTAATGGGACACTGAAAGTGCACCTATCATCAAAACTCGTTTACTGAATTATTTTCTACTAATGAAATTAATGTTTTTTTAAATATCATTTCTCACTGTCTGTTTCCCTGTCAGCCCTACTTTTTTTCTTGAGTCGGGTTGGTAGGAGCTAAGAGGAAGCATCATGTATATGATTAACAAGTAGCTTCCTCCCACGATTTTCTCAAATGCATTCATATAAACACATCTAAAACACAATTATTTCCATAGTACTACTACTTAGTATAAACTGTACAAACCCCCACACTACCCCAACATCAACCCCCTGATCCCCCCAACATCACTCCCCACCCACTGCTAATAATAATTAACCGCCATGTAAGTGGTTAAATGATTTCAAGTGCACCTGTCACCTTAAAACTAATACTAATTTAGGTTTGTGCTAATTAAATTAATTTTTTGTAAATACATATATATGTATTAAAAAATGTACTTTTAAACAGCATTTCTCTGTCATCTTCCCTGTCAACCTGCGTTTTCTTTCCTGAGTGTTGGGTGGATGGGGATAAATAATGATTGACATTATAGCTCCTCCAATCTGATCTGTTAAATCACAATATAGCAGGGATCTGATTGGAGGAGCTATAATGTCAATCATCATCACCTGACCCAGGAAAGAAAAGTCAAGCTGACAGGGAAGATAACAGAGAGAAATACTGTTTAAACATTAATTTTTTAAAATACATATTTATTTACAAAACATTTATTTCAATAGTGCAAACTAGATAAGTATTAGTGTTTGAGATGACAGATGCACCTTAAAACAATTATTTCCACAGTGCTAATGTAATATTAGCGATATGGATATAATTCATTTAAACTACATAAACACCATCTAGTAAGGATCCCTAGGACCCCCACCATCGACCACCATATCTCCCAAACGTCAACCCCCACCCAGCACCAATAATCATTAACTGGCATGTAAGTGGTTATGATTTAAAACTCAATTATTTCCAATGCAATACTTTAATATTAGCACTATGGAAATAATTTAACCTAAATAAACCCATCTAGTAGGGGTTCCTAGGACCCCCACACCTCCCCCCAGCATCAACCCCCACCCAGCTTTATGCTTGGATAAAGGGTATTGCTAATTGCAGGAAACAGCTCCCTGGGAGCAGCTCCTCTACCCCCTGCCCCATTGTTCACCTGTGGGATAGGGGGGCCTATCAGCGCTGCAGCAACATCAGCAGGTATTGCTGCAGCGCTAAGTCTAGCATTTCATGGTTCAGTTACTGCTGCCAATGCATGACCCTGATTTGGTCTAGTGTGCATGGGTGAGATTTGGCAGACGGAGAGAGGAACCAGAGTATTTAGGGGCGTGTTAATAGATTTTGAGTGGCATGTCCTAACCAAAATGGCAGCTTCCAGATCTGGAAATCAGGACAACCTTATAGTAAGACCTACTTTATAAGCTTACTTTTTTTTGAGAATCGACTTTATTATTTACATTATCGATTGATGTACTTTACTTTGCAATAACAATTGCAAGGTGACAGGTGCACTAGAAGTGTTGTTTTATGAGTAAATTGATGAGTGACATATTTAAAGGGGCAGTAATAAGCTAGTCTTCTTTTGATAGTATGCAGCTAATACTGAATACAGTATATACACTGGAAGTGGGTCATTCCTGCAAGACCTCATCACCACCCGCTAGAGAATATACCGGTAAGCGGATCATTCCTGCAACACTTCATCACCAGAGGTAGATTCCCAGCAATATCTCTGAACCACTAGCGGTAAACAGAACAAACTGTTGAATACTAGAAGTTGAGAAAGTCCTTAAAACCTGAGACTGTCAGCAGAGATTCCCTACAATATATTTTCTTCCTTGTGCCACCCCAAATAATTGTTGCGTTGGCCAGTGTTGCGTATATTCACATAGCATAATAATGCAAACAGAAAAACAAGGTAACGAGCACAACTGATTAAATAAATATAAAAAGGTGGTGCAACACTGGAGAGCGAAACAGGGATTGAGATACAGCAAAAAAGGAAAGAAGCTCTCATTATATGTGCACACACAAAAATATTTTATTAAATATCAAAAAATAAAGTGCCAAACTGACAACAAACAAGAAGATTAAAAACATTTAAAAACAGATCAAACTGGCAGAAACCTTGTAAAATGATCAAAAACAGTGGATAAATAGTAGTGCTTAAATGTGACTAAATAAACTAATTAATTAAACCCCTTGATTACCGTCAATGTTGAGGATAGAATCTCCGAATACCGCAGGATCAGCAGGCAGAGAGCTGCCAAAGTAAAGTGCGATTCTCTAATGAATATACAATAGAATGCTGCCCCAAAAGATACGAAGATAAGGAGCACCGGAGAATCAAGAGGGGAAAAAACAAGGTCTGCCAGTACGCGTTTCATCAGAACAGACTTCCTCTCTCTGCAGTATTCAGAGATTCTATCCTCAACATTGACAACTTTGACTGTAATCAAGGGGTTTAATTAATTAGTTTATTTAGTCACATTTAAGCACTACTGTTTATCTACTGTTTTTGATCATTTTACAAGGTTTCTGCCAATTTGATATGTTTTTAATCTTGTTTGTTGCCAGTTTGGCACTTTATGTTTTGATATTTAATAAAATATTTTTGTGTTTGCACATATAATCATATAATGAGAGCTTCTTTCCTTTTTTGCTGTATCACAAAGCATAATAATGTCAGGAATAAAAATGTTCAGTGCCATTTTCTTACGATGAAATGTTGCAGATTTGTCACTCATGCTATTTTTGGTGGGGTTGCATGACATGAAGTTACTTTAAAAAAAATGTTGCATTATTGTAAGTGGAATCTTCTGTCTGAAATTGACCTTCTTTGTGGCAGTGTTGTGCGTGTGCTTATGCTGAGGGTATCTCCCAAAGGACATTAAAGGATTCATGGGAAGTGGGTAACAAGTGTACATATAGTTACATACACATATAAAAATGTAATTATGGTTTATGTTTGAAAGAATACATTGTTTTGTTTTGTTTTGTTTTTATAAATTTGGGGTTTGAGGGCTTCGAAGTTCATCAGAAAATTGGAATATAATGACTAATATCTACTGACTTTATCTGTGATCATGATATAGAAATGGTTAGGTAGGGTACCACTGGGAAAAATGTTAATGTGATGCTCACCTGGTCAATGTATATTGTTGAGGGTATCGGGTACTGCACTCCGTTGATGTTGAAGATCAGGTTTGGCAGGGAGGTGATGGTGGAGCAAGGCACCGCATACTGCAGTTACAGACAGAATATTGAGATTAAATCATATGATAAAATTAAATATTGGCAGACAAAATTCCAGTATATTAGGCCACCAAACTCAATTTCAGCCAAAACCAAACTCACTCTACATGTTCGGCTGGAAACTTGCTATGAAATCGAAATCTATGGAAATTGACCTTTCCTCTTCCATGAACTGTATGTGAAGTATGAATTACTAGTAATTGAGTAATAAATGTACTCTGCACTCACCATGAGCTGTAGTAGCCACTAATAATGAGTTATATTAGGCACTCACCATGAACTGCATATAATTTAACAGTACCTCTATTAATTTAGTTGCAAATATACCACTTGACATTGGCCACTTGTAATCAACTGTAATTACCATGAGCTTGCATGTTATTTACTTAAAATATATCTGTTCCATCCTTTGTATAAAGTTTGTGTAGCTACTAGTAGTTCTTTTGGTAATTTTAAATATATTTTAGAATATATTTGCTAGAATAGCTACAATAGGTCATAATCAACAATAGCTCATGTTTTTGATGCACTAGAATTTCCAGAGGCTTTAGGCATTGTTGGGTATTGAGTATTCAGGAGAAAAGAGTGTGTGAATCAAAGAGTAGATTAGGAGGTAGAGAACTGTGTAGCATGTAAGTAAGTGCATCATCATGAAAAGTAAAGGAAATTGAAGGAGCAGCAAATTATACATGTAATGATTATGGAAGTTTCAATGATCCAGAAAGCTATACAGGGTTACATAATGCTTTAATCTTACATACCTCTCCATTGGAGTTAAGTGTGGCTCCCAGATCTGTATACAAGGTGCTAACATCAGAAGAAGGTCCAACCAGCAGAGTGGTTCCAGTATCTACAATAGCCTGGCATCCTGAGCTGCAGGCAACCACTGATGATCCTAGTGAGACACTGAAGCAATGAGGTGTATTAAGGGTATTCTGCTTAAAAACAGACTGGTGTATGTAAAATCGCACCCTACAGGAATATTACATTTATTCTAGTATCCACTCCAGCTTTTTTTCCTTCTAGTCTAGTCCAAGATCAAATTCTATCCAAGAGTCGGAGATTATACCTATACATCTAAGATCTATTTATTGCTTCTCATTAAGCATGAAACAATTCTCCATATTCTTGTTTCCATATGCCTAATTCCACCATATTTTGTTATAAACTTTAAAAGCCACCAGCTATCCATACCCTTTCACTACTAATTCATTATCCCACCACAAAACTTTTAATCTCTCTAATCTTCAGAAGTTCAATACCTACATGCTTTTTGGTAGATCTTTTTACTAAGACTGATCTAAACTTCTACTTACCTATAACTGACATGGGAGATACTTTAGGATATGGATCCCTACCTCTACTGTATGTTAATGACGAGCACCCACTGGAATGTGTTTATTGGCAAAGATAACCCTAACCCTCCACTGCAAGTATTTCTGAATTTATATGTTTTTAATACAGATCTATTAGTATGTTACTTTGCATCCATAAATTATTTACTTCCAAATAATGTTGTGGAAAAGACTTGCAGAGGAATGTGTTATATCTAAAATATATTTACATTTTTAGTTTAATCTTTACTGACCATGCTCATTTTAAACTTAGACACCCCTTGTGCAGAACAGTTTATATTATTGTATATTTGGAGATTACTGTGAAAGGCTAGAAAATGCCCATGATCATGTATTTGGAAACCAATCCATCTTCTGTCTATACAAGATGATACAGCTATTGACAATCCTAGAACCTTCTCTCCTGATTATCTGTATACCTTAATAAATCGAGATAGTAAGTTTTATCTACGCCAGCCTGTACTATGTTTAATACCTCCATTAAATAGTAAGGCCTTCCTTTACTAAAGCAACCAGAGCTGTTGTGGGAGGGACCAGAGGGATGTTTCATTTTGCATTAGTTACACATTTCCATCACATGGAGGCCTGATTTTATTGTTCAACAGATTAAATGCTTACAGACCTGGGGAGATACCCGAGAGGGATATGCTTCTCACCTGCTCATTGCAATCTGCCAGTATCCTTGTGATGACACAGGAATGTAGTTCAGACTTCCAGTGTAATAGGAAGAATCAATCCCTCCAAAGATAACCACACTTCCAGTGGCATCGTTCCTTATGCACAGAGAATGAAAGATAGTGTAAAGTACAACACGGACTAACCAGAGAAAGAAACTAAGAGCTGTTACATTGTGTAATTACTGCAGAAACATTAACAGAGGAATGGAGTATTAAAATGACATTTAAATACCACAAGTATGTTGGCAAGTAGGACAGGTAACATTTAGTTTTAGTGAAACAAATATTATTGCCAGAAAAAGAATGGAGAACAATGCTAAGAAAGAAAAGTTGGGGGTAGAGCGAGGTTTAGGTAAAAAATGATCAGTTCTGTTTTAGCAAGATTTAACTAGAGAAAGCTCTGGGCTGTCCAATTGGAAACTACAAGGAGACAGTTGCAGATTTGAGTCTGGGTTTCATGTTCATTTTGCATATCATCTGCAGGTGATACTAATAACAAATGAAACTGCACCCAAATAAGGAGAAAACCAAGGACAGATCTTTAAGAAACCTGCAGAAAAAAAATTCCACTTTTGTGGGTTCTGCACTTAAACTGTTGTAGTTTAACTAGAGAAAGTGATGCTCAATAAAAAGAGGAATCATCAATATGGCAGTTAGAGTCACACACATTAAGA